>JAQIVZ010000898.1:0-46188 GCA_034700945.1 Arrhopalites spinosus | reverse complement strand
TACTTATTTTTTTGGTAGGCAGAATTTGCCGGGATTTTCTATTAATTTGCCGCGGCTTTATATTTACCCCAATTTAAAATAGGGAGGCTCAATAGTGGGCTTCAATTAAAAAAATCATTTTTTGTTTCATCACTTTAAAAAAGTTGTTTTTAGTCTTTTTAATTGAATTTAATTCTCAATTTTTTTTTTTGTAAAAATTTTCCGCCCTCCTTATATATAAAACTATTATTTAATTCATGTAAAAGTTAAAATTACTTTACTTTTCACCACCCAAAAATTAAAAACTTGAAATTGGTGGGTTTGTGTGGGTTGTGGTACAATTTCAATTTATTAAATTTAAAAAAAATCATGGTCAAGAGGTGACAGCTAAGTACAAAAATTTTTCAGTCAAATTTTCAGTTGGGCAAAGTTAGCACACATTTTGACTTTAGTTTTAAAAAAAACATTAAAATTTTATAAAAATGTTGAGCAGAGAAACAATTTTTGTTTTTGGCAAATTTATGAATTTTGCCCATAAACTGGGATGGAGTCCATACTATTTTTCAAGAAAAAGAGGAAAATTTGAATTTAATTCTAGTCCAAGATACTGGCGACAATTTTTAGCATTTATTTTTATCGTTTTTACCTATGGCTTATTTCTGATTTGGCGCGTGGTTCAAATATTTGGGGATAAGAAGGCGTCCATGGTTGAAAAAATTAATTTACTGTATTTGGCCACTCTCTACTTGGGGTTCAACTTTGACCACTGGATGACCCTTAAAAATTATGGGGGTCATCATCATCTCATCAATTCTTATCTTGCGACCTCGTTTCGATGGACCCGTAAAAAAATTTCTATATTTTATACTCTTTATTTTTTATTTTTTCATCATTTTCATCAAGGAAAGATTCGGCAATGTTTCCAATGTTAAATGAATGGGAAACATTGCCAAATCTTTCCTTTAAATTAATTCAGGACAACTTGACCTTCCACGGAATGACCCAGAAGGTCAGAATACAAGACAAATAAAGGCCTACATTCTTCTCTATTTTTTTACAATACTCGCCAGAGTAATGGCCGTCTTTTTTCGACCACATTCATCAGAACTTTTGACTTCTTTGATGGACGCGCCAAAATCATTGCCAATTTTAATTAAATTAATTTTTGCCATGATTCATTTTTGCATGACCGGATTTCAAATTTATTTTCATTTTTGTCATGTCATCACTCTCCTGTGTTATGTCAGTACCCTCCTCCCCATTTTGAGACAATGCAGGTAAATTTCAAGTGCTTTACAGCAGTTGCGCGCGCAATTCAAAAATTTAAAAAAATTATTTTGGTAGCATTTCAGATGCAGGCGCTCGGCGACCAGCGTTACAATTGTACAGATGTTACAACGAATTGGGAATACTCCAGCGACATTTTGATGCGACGGTTGGTATTGGAACTATCTATGTAGAAATGTTGTGTATCACAACAGCGACCTTTAATATTTTTTTGGGGATCGTGTATGCCAATTTCCGGTTTCTTTTTTTGGGCGCTCAAATGACATTTTGGATTATTTTCATTTTTACTCAATTCTCAAATTTGCATTCGTATTCCACCGCCATGTTAACATCTTGGGGAGTTCCCAGATTGAATCGAGAGGGCGGTACAGTCGTGGAATTGTGGTGGCAAAAATTTCAAAATTGTTGTCGCCCTTTATGTATCACAGTTGGGAATTTTGGTTTTTGTGATAAATGCCTCGTTCTAACCATCTGCGCCATTATTATTGACAATTCAACTAGTTTAATTTTAGCTTACAAAGACCAAATCAATTAAATTTAATTAAGGTATAAATAATTCTGAGTCTTAACTAAATGTAGTCGATTAATTTGTGCAAAATTGACAAAAAAGTCACTTGCAACACACAGTCCCATTTATTGCGACACTCAATTATAAAAAATGTAATTAAAAAAGTAAACTAGTTTCAATTGTTTGTTAAAAATTTTAATAATTAAAACTAGTTTACTCTTAAATCTATTATTGATTTATAAATTCTTCCCGTAATAGTCAATTAAATTTAATATGAATTTAGCATCGTTTAAATTAAATGCCGAATTTTGCATCCCCATAACTAAATACGTACGGCGCCCTTCATGATCTACAGCGGGAGCATTTGAACTCCAAGTTGTCAGTACGATTCCTTTTTGGCGGGTGAGGATGGCGGTAATTTTATTTTGAATCTGAAAATCATTTAAAATAATTATTAAACTTAAATTATTTCAATGTTCAATAAAATAATTAAAATTTGTACCCCAATCATTTCACGCCAAAATTCTTCACTATGTGGGTTCATTGACCTGAGTCTTTTGGGAACATAATAAAAATTCACGTGGGGTGACATTGGCTCATAGTCAGCAAAGGGAAGTAAAAAGGCGGGACTTTGATTTCGAATTTCATTTGTCACTTCCCGCGCAATTTTGTAAATATATTCCACGTGTTCTCCAAGTCCAAGCAAACCCTATTAAATATTTAAATGTTTCATTAACTTTTATTTTAAAATTAATAAAACTAAAAGCTCCTTACTTTGGCTTTCCATTGAAACCAAATTTTGAAACTTGTTTCCCGCCTCTCTGGCCACCATCGATTTCTAGTTTTTAAACTAAATTCGTCTTCTCCCGCGTAAAAATTATTCGTATTTTCATTCAATTGACATTTTTGACTGCGGTGGTATTTTTCAAATGGATTGGAATTAATTAGAGTACAAAATGAAGAAATTTCAACCCCTGGCGGTAATCCTCTCAATGATTTGCCTTGGTAAGATTTGGTTATGAAAATGGAATTCTCTCGGGCTACACTCAAAACTTTTTGTGGATTAAAATTGAATGAGTCCGCCCTATTTTGAAGCGGGAAATTCAAATTCATTAAATGACACTTCCAAAAAATATTCTAATTCATAAATTAATTTTTACCGCTCAAGTCCATTCAGTAAAATATTTTTACGAGTTTGATTCAGGGCAAAGATATTGACGCCACCTGTGGTTAGAATTTTAAATTAATTTAAAATAATTAAATTCGCATGATTCGTACCATAAGTCCCATCCACGTGTAGCCACATTTTGAATTCTTGGCAAATATCCGCCATTTTATCCAGTGGGTCAAAAGCGCCGAACACTTAAGGAAAAAATCGCGTGACAATTTCTTATTTAAATATTTTTAAACTAACTTACCTGTAGTTCCAGATGTAGCCACCTAGAGAATTTATTTAAAATTATTATTAAAAATATTAAAATAATTAAAATATTTAATTTACCACAAGAAAAGGAAGTTTGCCTTCATCTACCGCCGACTTGACCGCCTGGCACAGCGCGATGGGGTCCATGCCACCGTATTGGTCAACGTCAACTTGAACGACATTTTCGAGACCAAGTCCCATGTACAGACTCCCTTTTCCCGTTGCTTTTATTAAAAAATACAATAGATTGCGAATTTAATAATAATTTAAAATACTATATTTTAAAGTGCCAGAGCTCAAATGAGGCGTAGAAACTTACCAAAATGTCCGCCAGCGCTGATAAAAGCGACCAATTGTCGACCTCCTTTAAGAATCCCATGAAAATTGTCCTCTGGTTGTTTAACCATACGCGCCAACAACATGGCGAGTTGTATAGCAGCGGAACCGCCCGGAAGAATAATGCCATCTCCGCCATGTTCTGAGTAGCCAATTTGAACTCGCACAGCTCGCAATATTTCTTGTTCCATCAGGGCAAAAATTGGATTGACTTCGTAAGAATTGTCCGGCTGGTTTATGGATGACACCACAAAGTCCGCCATGGCGGAATATGGGTCAATTCTGTTAAACAGAAAAGAACGCGGCGGCCACATTTAACTTTTCAAATTGGCGCTCTTGCCTCTACTTTTTGATAAATAGAGCAGTTTACCCGATGAGGTGATGATGATTCCAAAATGGATGGCCGAAATGGGCGCTGTATTTGATGACATTTTGAACAATAAATAAAATATAAGATTCAAATTCGTCACTTGCCGCCATTTCTGTCATGGGGTCAGCTTGATTCAATGAAAAGTCAAAAAGTTGTAATAATTCTTCCGGTGTTTTGAATAAATGACCCTGCGATCTGTCTTCGAAATATGTTCCATTTTCGAGAATAACGGTCCAGAATTTATTCAAGAATTTTTCGTGCAGTGATTTTATTGGCGATGATACAAATGGCGGGAATTTTGAACTGGCATTTAAATTTGGAGCCACATTTCTTGGGAGGTTCTTGTCGAATTGATTGACTTCCTGAAAATCTTCAATCATTTTTGAAAGTTCAAGTTGGCGCCTCAACAATTGGGACTCTCCAACGTGTTCAATTTCATTTAGAATGAAGTCAAAATTTTCACTTTTAAGCGCTGAATTTCCCAAATTTAGTACCATAAATGGGCACCCATGCTCTTCAAGCTTGTCGACTGATACTAATAAGAGACCATGTGACTTCAGTACTTTCGCCAGTGTTTCCGTGTACTAAATTATTTCAAGAATTCTTGCTCAAAATTTAAATTTCTAAAATTATTTAAAAAGTGGCGGCAAAGAATTTACCTTGGAGCTTTTCAAAATGGTCTCCCTCTCAATCAGGGACAATTTTCTGAGTAATTTTGGGACATAATAAAACGCCACGTGATGAGAATCGAATTGTTTTTGAACCAATTGAAAATTTCTTCTCGTTAATTTTTCAACAACTAAACTTGTTAGAGAATAAACGTAATCCACGTGACGTTCCAGTCCCCGGGTACCCTAAATTTTAATTTTAATATTTTAATTAGAAATTTAAAAATTGATTTAATTTAACCTTTGATTTTATTAGAAACCAAGCCTTGATGACATCAGGTCTTCTTGTGCACTAAATAAAATTTAATTAAATTAAAAATTATAATTTAGATTAATTAATTTGTAGTTTGCCACCTGCAAAGTACCTCCTCCTCTATCCCAGTGGGTGGCATTGTACAATTGATTGGCAAATGAAGTGTAGGGCCCTTTGAAACTAAAAGTATGAACTATCCGCCGTTGGTCACTTGTCACCAATATGGACGTCAAAAATGGAGCCCCCATGCTCTTGTCAACATTCCAGAGAAATGAGTCTGACCTAAAATGGACAAATTTTAATATTAAATAATCTGGTGACCTTTCTTGACCTCCTTTGGCGGAAATTTTGATTACATTTCAATTCCATCCATTCGGTGCTTCTGATTGGTCGACAAAAATGCATTGGACACAAACGAGTCAATGTGGAGCCACATTTTGTACTTTCGCGCCACTTCTCCGATCCTTCGAATAGGGTCGATAGCCCCCAGGATTGGCGTACCTAAAATTTAAAATTGGCACAAAAAAGCTGGCTTGTATTTTTATTGGAACGTACCAGCAGTTGCAATGACGAGAAATGGCATCATTTTGGCGGCACGACTCAAATTAATTTTTCTTTCCAAATCCTCAACGTCCATTCGACCAAATTCGTTCACTTCAACTCGAACACAAAAATCCGTTCCGATTCCTAAAAATATGCGCAGCAGGCGCGACAATTGAAATTTTCAAAGTAATTAAATTAAAAACCACAGTACCTTGCCAAGCACAAAGATCATTGACAGCATCAGCGCCATGTTTTGAAACGAAGAGAACTGGCTGCAAAATATTTTGTTTCAAAAATCCTTTTTCTTTTATTCCCGGGAATTTAAATTGAAGCGCCATCTGGATGGCATAGCCATTCCCCGCTGTTCTACCAGGAACTGTCATGACGTCACCCTGGTTGTTCAAATCGTAGCCAATTAATTGCCTTAATTTAAGACCCACTTCAAGCTCCATGAGGGTGAATACTGGAGCTATTTGGTAAGTCAAAAGGCTGGCTGACATGGCAATTCCTAGCCAATCCCCAACGACAGCGTACGGGTCCAATCTAAGTCACGTGATTTTTCATAATTTTGGTAAGTATTCAAAATTCGCAAATTGACTTACCCAACTGAATTCCGATGAAGATTCAAGGGATGACTTGACGGTTGCGAAAATTGTAGAATTAATTTGACGTAATTTAAAAGTGAATTTGCATCCTCTCCTTTTGACGATTTGGACGGTAAACTAAAATTGAAAATTTCTTTCAAATCTCTCGGGCTAATTTGTCTTGGAAAAGGCGCCAAGTTGGAATTTCGTTCATTAAAAAATAATCCATTTTGCATAATCTCACTTATGACTTGTCTGTACAATTTATCGTGCAGGGATGGCACAGCCACTGATACGTAGTAAGGATACTGTTCTCTTGCTTTGGGAGGGTCAAGGGCCACTGACCTGACCCCTAGAATTGTGATCAATGTCACCAAAAATTGGAATTTCATGGTCTTTTGAAAGTGGCAAATCAAAATTAAAATTTTCACAAAGGCAAGAGACAACGAGTCTTTTTTCTGGACAAGTGAAATAGCAAATTTGCACGTGCAAAAATATTTTTTGCACACAATACACAAACTTGATAAAATTTACATTTATCAAAATTCCAAGGCCATTTTTTACAATCTTGAATTTCATATCAAATTTCTCTAGCTGACCTTGATATTTTATGGGTCAAGACTCGATTGACTAGAATTTTAATTTAGGCAAAGATTTTTAATTTAATAATTTTTACATGCCAATTGCCAATTAAAATTTTTAATTAATTCGGATGGAATTTTATTGCACAACAATTTTTTCAAAAAACGTTTTTTTTGTGAAATGACAATGATGGAAAAGACTTCCAAAAATCGCTTGACACTTCCTCATGTCATCCATGATTTACAGGTACAAGGTCATAGGTCATTTCAAATTAAAATAAAAAAAATATTTTAATAATTTGGGGACTTTCTTTTTAATTCCCCGCCATTTTTTAAGCTTCTTTAAGCAGTTTCATTATTAGAGGTTTCATTATCTGTAAAAATGAAAAAAAAATGGTAAAGATTTCGGAATAATTTACCGCCAATGAAAAATGTATTATTTAAATTAATTAATTAAATTAATTACAATTGGATCCTCTTGTGAGTCAAAAGTTTTTCGCAAATGACCCTGCCGGTCAATTAAAAATTTAAAGAAATTCCAATTAATTTCAGAACCATTATCGTCATTTTGTAAATATTTAAATAATGGATGCCCATTCTTTCCTTTGATGTTAATCTGAAATTAATTAAAAAAATAATTACAATTTGTGATTTGTAATTAAAATTAAAATGGTGGCCTTACTTTAGAAGCCATGTCAAAAGTGACGTCAAATTGTTGAATAAATTTAAATATTTCTTCCTCAAATTTAGGCTCTTGTTTCCCAAATTGATTACAAGGAAAACCAAGGATGGACAGACCTTTGACCTTTAATTTTTTGTAGAATGAAGTCAACTGTACGTAATTGACCTCCGTTTTACGTCAAAATGATGCTACATTTGTCACTATTAATACACGACCTCTACAAAGTTCAAGAAAAGTCAAATTAGTTTTTCTGGTATTTCTAAAATGGCGCTCAAATTCCCAAATTCAAATTGTACCGGTACTTCCCCATACTCTGAACATTTCCGTGGATATCCTTGTACGAAAAATCATAGACAGAATTTGCCTTGTTCCATTTATGATCTCCAATGTGTTCTGGCTTTAAAATAAAAATAATAATTAATTGAATTTAATTATTTGTTAATTAAATTAAAATTTATACCGGGGATTTATAAAAGTCACTGCGATTCAAAGAGAGCGGGCTACTATGGTCACATGTCCACTCGGCATTTTTTAGTCTGGAGAACTCAGAGTTGGACACGGAAGGTAAACATTTACGATGAAATTGATCCCCACAAAAAGAACAACCAATTCGATGCTCCCCTACATTTATTTGTGATTGACACACGTGACATATTTCCTCCATTTCTATTTTTAATTATAATTAACTAACTACAATTAAAATTAACATGGAGTTTCATTTATGGCTAAAATTCAAAATTTAAAAATGAGTTTTCCAAATTGTTTACAAACAACAAGAAATGTGTGTCAGTGTGTCCATGGTGAAACAAATTGGCGGAAATTTTGAAATTTCATCCCACATCAAATTATAATTTGTCATTTTTGTGAAAACTTGGATTCGACCGGGATATTTAAATAATTTTAATTAGTAATAAATGTAATTTATTATTCACAATAAAATTATTTTAATTGAATAGAAAAGAACAATGTAAAATAATATTTTGAGATGAGCAATAAAAATTAATTATTAATTTTTATTATTCTTAAATAAATTTATTATAGTGAAGTTTACAGCCAATTAAAATATTATATCACTCTATGCACCCTTGCATAGAGTGTATATGGCCTTGGTTTTTCCCACCAACCAAGGTTTTCTTGGCACCAAGATTATGAACACTACACATGACCCATTGTTGCCAGGGCCAGATGCTCATGTGGGTCATGTTGGACCATTATGTGGACTCAGTTTTGTTATTTATAAAAAAAAACCGCCATGGTGTACTCTGTTCAAATGTCCGCGGGAATGTGGGTCATGTGGTTTAAAATAAACACCCAATAGGCATTTACTAAAATAAAACTGTAACACTTTTTTTTTTATTAGAGCATTTCACCAAAAAATCTCCCATTTTTCGCAACACACAGACTTTAAATGTAATCTCAACTTTACAATAATTGACATTTAATTAAATTGAATTTGCCAAAATTTCATAAAAATAGCTATTTTTATTTAGCAGAAATAAGTCTCTTTTAAAATTATTTTAACTGAATTTTCTTAATATAATTGTGACTAATTCTTTATAAAATGAGTGACGCCATCTAGTTCTCGCTATTCGTGGTAAATTTAGCTGGTTTAATTGTTACTTTGTTACAAAACAAACAAAAAACACAAACTAGTGAATTAAATTAATGCCGTAAAAGTGAAAATCGTACACACAATAAAATTTAGAGAGGCCGCCACATTTAATTAAAAATAATAAAAATGAACAATAAAAAAAACATCTATAACATAATTAAACAGCTGCCGGTTGAAACTAATTTTTTGAAATCTAATTCCAAAAAATTGGAAAAAAGTGACAAAATGAAAAGAATCAAAAATATATGGACAATGATTTTGGCGGGAATTCTACTAATTGGAATCCTCATCTTAACCAAATTAAATTCATCAAAAAAAATTTCAGAATTAACTTCTCTTCAGAGTCTAACAAATAATATAAAATCCTTGTTGAATTCCCACACCCGCTAAAGTTCTCGCACCACTGAATGCATGGAAGAAGCTGAAAATTTTGGCAACGCTCAGTTCAAAGACGCCACCAAAAAATTGGAAAAACACCATTGAGAAAAATACAACCATGGTTATACAGAAGTCACGCCATCTGGTGGGACTATTTCTATCCAAGCTACACCTGCCCCTACCACTTGGAACGTATAGGGCGGGTTGGAGATGGCGGGAAATGGATTTGTGAATTTTTTCGTTTTGATCTCAAGAAAAAAAATTTACCGTGTATCGTCTACTCTCTAGGCGTCTCACGCGAGTCAAGTTTTGAGAGGGAAATTATTGACCGGTCAAATTGTCAAGTGTGGGCTTATGACCATACGGTCAATCAAATGGAACATGGTTTGCAAAATAATGCGCGGGTTCATTTCAAAAAATACAAAATGAACAGTGTCACCAAAGGCATGTCCCACACTTTGAGTGACATAATGAAAGAAAATGGCCACACTTGGATTGACATTTGTAAGATTGACATAGAGGGCTCTGAGTTCAAAGTATTTGATGACATTATGAGTCAATTTCATGACTTACCTTTTGGTCAAGTTCAAATGGAAATTCATTTAAGGAACGACCGGGGGGCATTTGAATATTTTTACAAATGGTGGGAAAAATTGGAAGCCAAAGGACTGAGAGCCATTTTTATGGAACCAAATAATTATAGCTATCGAAATCGTCAAAATTCAACTTTAATGGACATTGCATTTTTTAATGTTAAAGCTACTCGTAATTTAATTTAAAAATATTTCATAAATTGTTTTTTTGAGGAAATATTTGCCAAACGTTTTTTTTAATAAATCACAACTGGTGCAACTTGTACCGTACAAGTACCAAAAAATGAAGAGTATTATTAACAAAAAGGATTTTTTATTTTACTTTTTAAAAATATTAGTCATGTTATTGTGGGTACAGAGTTTGACAATAAATTTTAAAAAATTATATTTGTTACATTAGCAGTACAGTAAATTAAAAGTGGTACTTTTGGTACTGTACCAGTAATTAATTTTGATAAAAATGACCCATTTGGAGCACTATACACATGTATCGTTTCGCGTGTTCACAGCTATTTATTTATTGTCATCAAATTTTCAACTTTGATGTTTTAATTTTAACTTTGCAAACAAAACAATTTGAGATAAATTCACAAAAATGTCTACGGGTCGTCTACGGCTCAACCTGTGTAATTATAATTTATAGTAGCATTCGGTTTGTGAATAATTTAAATTATTCACTGTAATTAAGTATATCAACTGTAGAATTTTTGTAGTTTCACAATAGACAATGGACAAAACCAAAAAAAAAATTTTTTTTTATTTTTTATTTTTATTTTGCACATAATGTCTTTAGGTGAAATTGGAGTTCACGTAACGTAAAAAATTCCATGAAATTTTCATTTTGACGTTATTTTGTTTGAAAAAATGTCAAAGTGTCATTTTCATTTAAAATCCTTAACATGAACACTTATTCCATCTTTAAATGTGATGCTGTGTTCCACAACGAGTGGGTATGGGTATTAGTGAGTTCATTGGGGTATGGCGGGTATGATTGGGTATGGGTATTAGTGAGACCCTATTCTATATTTAGGATTTTACTTTGTAGTGAACTAATTAAAAATGTTAATGTCAAAATGTCAATCTTTATACTTAAAATATGGCAGTAAAATTTAGGTCTCCATAACTTGCCCACAGTTTTGGAGTAAATACTAAATTATGAATTTAAAAGCTTTAAGAGCTTTTAAATTAAAAGTAATTTTCACTTGACGTGTACCATACCAAGGACCACTGTGGCCATAATAACCGTGAAGGTTCAATTGCACAGTGAAAATTTCCCCTTAAAAGCTTTTCACCCACATTAAATTTCAATAAGGCTCATGACATGTAAAAAATCGACCTGTGGTTATTTTTGTAGTTTCAAAATGGTGCATATCGCTGGCTTGCTTGTAAAATCGGATATCTGCAAATTCTCTTAAATGCAAATCCGGCTAAGTGAATTTTTTGTTAAATGTAAAATCGGATATCCGACAAAATGCTTAAAAGCAAATTCGGACAAGTGGATTTTCGTTAAATGTAAAACCGGATAACTGATTTTTTGTTTAGCACATGCGCGGGGCTGTACTTATCCGGCTGTGCAGCTATCCGGTTTCGCATTTAAGAATGAGCCCACTTGTCCGGATTTGCTTTTAAGCATTTTGTCGGATATCCGATTTTACATTTAACAAAAAATGCACTTAGCCGGATTTGCATTCAAAAGAATTTGCAGATATCCGATTTTACAAGCAAGCCAGCGATATAGACAATGTACAAAACTAAATAAAAAGTTTTATTTTGCACATCAAATGATTAAATGTGATGTTGTGTTCCGCAAAAAAAAAGTGTTATTACATCATTTAAAAAATGTCCCGGATTTTAACTTGCCTGAGGTGGTCACCCTGCTGTAGATCGTCAATGTAAAAAAAATTAAAATTTTGATATCAAAGTCTCCATTTTATTTTTTACTTTTTTGTTTTTTTTTCTCCCACTTGATGTAGCCAAATCAATTTAATCATAAAAAAAAATTTTTTTACTCGTTACTTTTCTATTTGTTAAAGTTATCGTGTGTAACAATAAAAGTAAAAAATTTAAATTCAAATTTTTTTTTAAAAAAAAAAAAATCAGTCTCAACAATGAGTAATTTAATTCCCGCCCAAAATTCTCCCTCACATGAAAGAGGAGCGGGAATTGAAGTAATTCCACAATTGCAACGGAGTCCACTTAACGTGTACACAAGAATACTGATGGATTGTTTTAAATATGGCGCTTGGACTGGTTGTACTAATGTTAAAATTATTTATAATTCCCACCTCAAATCTTTTACAGTTGTCGAGCATCCATTTCTATTGAAGGTTTGTCTTTTTTGTCTCGTTTAATTATAATTTAGTCACATAATATTTTTAAAAATTGAAAAACAATTAAATTACACAGGTAATGATTTTGTTCCTTCACATGAGCGTCATTTTAAAAATAATTTTGACAACGCGGCAAGATTTGATTGATGTGAGAGAAGTCAAAAATGAAATTTCAAAATATTTTGATTTTGCCTACCGTCGCAATGTCCTTTATGTTGTGATTCACGTTTTCCATTTAAGTTGGATTGACAAAAGTTCTCTTGTTAATTATTTACATCACATTCAATTTAATTCTGTCTACTCATCTTCATCAATTAAATCTCATTTTATGGTAAAAAAATCAAAATTACATCATTTTACGAAGGTTAAATATTGGCGGGTAATATTTTAAATATTTTTTACAGATAGGGCCCGCCACATTGATCATTATTGGAGTATTTAGTGTCAGGTTTGTATTGGGGGTTTGTTGGTTTTGGTGTAGATTTCCTTGATTTTGGGGCCATGTTTAAGGTGACGGAGAGCATAGTCGTGGAAATATTTGGTGAGGGGATTGATGCGAATGCGTACATTTTTTTTGGATTCCGATTGGCGCTCGTGATGGCCACTTTTTGTGTTTCATTTTGTATCCATTTACATGACAATTTTTTTAATTGTTGATTTAATTGGGGCTTTTTACATGGTCAAAGATTTTAATCTACAGTCAACTTTGTCAGTGGAGGAGGTAAATTCAAAAATTATTTTTATTTATAACTTTTAAATAATTTAACATGACAATTTTATTGTGTAGATGATTGAGTTGTATGAAAATTTTAAAAAAGTAGAAAAATTTCGAAATCAACTCTGTACGCGCTTGGTGATGGCAATGGTGATGTCAGCAGGGACATTTTATTCAGTTTATTTTTTTCAAATATTTGATGGAGATTTGGGTTGGAGACTGGCCATGACTTTTTACACAATTGAATTATTCATCATGTTTAAATTAGCTGTGGATACTGACATTTTGGTAAATTTTGATTTATTTAAATTAACTTAAATTAATTTTTATTTGAATTAAAAATTTAATAATTATTTTTAATTTCAATTTACACAGCTCAAAAAAGTATTGACAAGAGTTGTAAGGGACAAGTTTATGTTTAAATTGAGTGAATCCCAATTAAAATTAATATTGTATGACGTCATCACTAATAAAAATGGAGTCACTTTTTACGGGTCCAATGTCATCACTTCAGGTTTTGCGGGAACGGTAATTTAATAAAATTAATTTAAAATAATAATTGATTTAAATATTAATTTTATAATGTTAATTATTATGTTAATTTAGATTCTCCAATTATTCTGCACATACGCCCTACTCAATCTTGGACGTGGTGGGGTGCTAGAATTGGTGTAGGGGCTATTACGTCATCAGTCATTTTGAAGTAGTCCTCCATTCGAGACGGGATAAATAAGGCGTCATGTCAAAAACGTAGGATTGGGCACAAATTGTGTTTTGGCAAACACAAGTTCAGTTTTCTAGTTTTAGTTTTCTAATAATTTCTAAAAATAATTTGCACTCAATAAAATTGCATTTTTTCTGGCTTTGTAAGCTTTTCAAATTTTGACATGCGTACCTGCATACCATCCTACATAGTTTATATTAAATAATAATATAAATAAATTAACATGTAAATAAAACTGCCCAATTTGAACCAAAGTCCCCCTCAACAAACAAGAAATACGAAATAAGAAATAATTAATTATTATTGCTGATTTAAAAAATAAATGAAATTTTAATTATTAAAATATCCCAATATGTCAAATTATTTATTTTTTTCAAATTAAATACTTTTTAGTTTGAAAAAAAATTGAGAAAACAGGGCCACAAGTAAAACAATGAAAAGAAAGGATCATCCACTCGATAATAAAAAGAAGGCCACAGATGGCAAGACCAATCATTATTTATCGTTAATTAACACGTTAATAAAGTCAAAACTTTTATCAAAAAAAAAATCATGAGTCCGTAGAATAAAATTTCTACGTCTGAGCTGTCCATGGACAGCACTTGATATTTAAGTGCACTCAAACCTTTTGGCCATCACCGTCGCTAATGTAGTAGCCCCAAGGTGACGACCTGTCTCGTATTAGCCGGGACAGTCCCGTAATTAGGGGTCCGGTCCCGCGTCCCGTAATTAATGCCAACTTTGTGGTCAACTCATTAAAATGTTCATTTTTATGGATGGCTATGACACTCCAAACTTGCCAGCAGTTTTTGAGCTTTTTAACTTTTTCTCAGTCAACATTTTAATTATGAATTTTAATTAAAAAACTATTCTAGACATAAAATGAATCAATAAGGCTCATGACATTTCGAATATCAACCTGGGGATATTTTTGCAATCTGAAAATGTCCATTATAGACAATGTACAAAAACTAAATGCAAAATATTTTTGTTTTTTTTTTGGTTAAAATTTTCTCCTTTTTTTGAAACTCAAAAAATGTTTTGGATGAACTGAAAACCATTTATGGCCTAAAATTATTTTTGAACGGAGAATAGGGTCAACAGTATTTTTTTCATTTTGAACATTTCCTATATTTTATTATTTTACTTTGTAGTGAACAATAAAATATGAAAAATATGAAAACAATAATTTTAATTAGTTTACTACATTAATTGTATGTCATAACTCATAATGTCATTTTTTATAGTTATGGCAGTAAAATTTAGGCATATTTGCCAACAATTTTGGAGTAAATACTAAATTATGAATTTTAATTTAAAACCTAAAATTTCTAGACGTAAAAACTTTCATTTTACCAAATCAAAGACCCCTCTCGCCATAATAACTGTGAAGGTTTAAATTGAAAAGTGAAAATTTCCTCCTAAAAGCCTTTCACTAACATTAAATTTCAATAATGGACCATTGACATGTATTAACCCCTGTGACAATTTTTGTAAATTCAAAATGTGTACATGACAATGTACAAAACTAAATAAAAAGTTTTTTTTGTTCTATTTTCCACTTAAGTCTTAAATGGGATGTTGTCATTTAAAAAAATGTCCCTTTAAAAATAAATGTCCTGGATTTTGACTTGCCTGAGGTCACCCGTGCCTTTTGTCCCTCCTCAAAATTGGAAATTAGTTCACTTGATGAAGGAGACTATGAGAAATACCAGTTAAATTTTAGAAAAAACTTTTGAAAATTTTCAGACTCATTATAAAATGTTGACTAGAGACACTTTGAGGGAGCATGGTCAGTTCATTAATTTTGGCTACAAATTGGGCTTTGTCCCTTACTCATTTTGTGCAAAAAAATGTAAAATATTTTTCAACAATTCCTCTCGCTATCGTTACCAATATTGGGGGTCATTGGTGGCCATTTTGAGTTACAAAATATTTTTGTTCGTGCGCTCAGTCCAAACTTGGCAGATGGAGGATGTGCCCCCTAGTGAGAAATTTCGATCCAGTTTCATCACAGCCTTCTATTTTATTTGTGGTTTCAATGATTTAATCACAATTAAAAACTACGGGTATCAACACAATGCATTTAATTCAGTTCTTTCAATGGGCCATATTTGGAATCGTAAGAAAAATAGTCAAAACTGTTTTAAATTATTTGCCAATTTTTAAAAAAAAAATTAATGGGATTTCAATAATTTCAGAAAAATTTAACTTCAAGGATAAAAAACAAAAGGAAGATAAGACAAGGACATTGATTCGGATTGGTTTCTTGGGTTCTACTTTTGCTGCATTTGCTAGAGCCAGCGAGGTTTTTTTGAAACCCGAATCCCGGGAACTTCTCACATCTCTCTCGAGTGACCCACAGGGTCTGAATATTTTGGTCAAAATGGCGCTTTTCCTAATACATTTCTACATCACGGGATACATCTCCTACATGTTTCAGTTTCATGGCATTCCAACATTTTTTTATGTGGTGGCCATCGTGCCCATTCTCAAGTGTCTCCAGTAAGTCCATGAATTAAATTAACGAGGTCAAATTTTAATTTATTTTTTATTGGCTACTGTACGTGTAGAGCAAAAAGAGGGAGTGGGAGGCGCCACAAAAACAGAAATTGGTCTGTACTGACGCTCTACAAATGTTACAACGAGCTGAGAGTTCTTGAGAAAAATTTTATGGCTGTTTTTGGACTCTGGCCAATCGGAGTTGAGATCAGTCTCGGGTTGTACACCATCCTCAATTTATCTTTGGCCGTTCTCTTTGCCAGCCCACGATTTTTGATTGTGGGCGTCATCATCACTTTTCTTCTCTTCAAATGGTTTTCTGCCTATGCTCGAGTCCATGTGGAGTCAAGTGAGGCCATCGAATCATGGAAAATTGGACCATTTTGGTGTAGAAAATTTCAAAAGTCGGCGCGGCCCATTCAAGTGAACATTGGGGACTTTTTCTATGTGGACCGGCAATTCGTGTTGACTTTAATGAGCATCATTACTATCAACACGA
This sequence comes from Arrhopalites spinosus, assembly GCA_034700945.1. Lineage (NCBI taxonomy): Eukaryota > Metazoa > Arthropoda > Collembola > Symphypleona > Arrhopalitidae > Arrhopalites > Arrhopalites spinosus. The sequence continues at coordinate 29,621 of JAQIVZ010000898.1, read as the reverse complement.
CCAATATTGTTTTGAGTTACAGGGAGGCATCATTATAATTAACTAATTAATTGTAAATGTTAAGCTTGCAATAATTATTTTAATTAATATTCTTTCACTATTTATTTGCATCATGTCAAGATTAATGTTTTCAGTTTAGTGTTGTGTAATAAATTAATAATTAATTATTAATTATTATGTCAAAAAATAATTTATTGTTTTTTATGTTTATTTAACAATAATAACTAATAATAATTTAATTTAATTACTTAATTAAATTAGTCAAATACAGTATTATTTAAAATATCATTTATTTCAGAGATCAAAAAGAGCTAAATTTTAATTTTCACTGTACTTTGATTTTTGAAGAGTCAACATTTTTCTGTACACTACACTTTCAAAATTCCAGTGATTTGTTTTTACCCGCCTCGCCTCTTTCTTTCCTAGCCTTTATTAAATTAAGATATCAAAGAAATTTTATCAGACTTGACCTGACGTGACCTATAAAAATTACGGGGAGGAGAATGTCTCTTTGAATTTATTTTAGGGAGAACCATCGTCTTACTAAATTCCGTCATTTGTCTATGGCTATGACTACTCGATGGCATTTTTTGAAAAGAACCCCGCGAACTTTGACTTTGACCTGGACTCCTCGGGGCGTACATGGCATGAGCTTGAGCGCGTAACCGTTTTTGTCTTTGTTTCTCCCGCTCTTCTCCCGCCTCCCGAATTTCCTCCCGACAACGGAAAATCACTTGACCCGCATTATTGTTCAGCCATAGGAGGAGCATGGGGAGGAGCCACGTTTTGATGAAGCCCAAAAAATCTTTGGATTTTATGAGCTCCGGTAAAGGCAAAAGATTTGTGAGTTGGAAAAAAAGTTGTAAATAAAAAATCATTTCGTAGACCACCATCCACGTGGTTAGTATGTTGACCTTTCCCTACAAATAATTTTAATTTTAATTTAAATTCCCGCCATTATTTTTTAGACTATTTCTTTAAAGGAGGGGCTTACCAGTCGAAGGCCAATCCAGAGAGCAATGTTGAGAGCAAACCCAAAAATGAGGAGAGGCGGCAATGTACAAACTAAAATGGTCGTGCTGTATCTGTCACACACTAAAAATTCAAATTAATTTTTAAAATTTTATGAAATTTTGAAAATCATAAATGGCGGGAAAATACTTACGGTCAGATGAGCACAAAATTCGGGAATGTTTTTCCGGTAAAAATTTAAGAGCGAGGACAAAAGCAGCAGCTTGGAATGAAATTGTCTGTTAAAATAAATTTTTTTTAAATTCAAAAATTAAATATTTTGTTATTGAATATTCTGTAAAATTAAATTGGAATTAAATTAATTAATTTTAATTAATTACGGCAGTAAAAACAGAAATAATTTTAGCCAAAAAAATATTATTAGACTGGCTCATCTTCTTCTTTTCCTTCTCAGCAAGCCACAAGGGGAGAATTAAGGGAGGCGTTTTACCCATTTTGAAAAATTAATTTTAATTACAATTAAAAAAAACTTTTGATTTCACTTAAAGACCCTTTTATTAATTTAAAAATTGTTCACAAATTAATAAACCCTACAGCACAAAGGGATAGGCAAAATGGAAATAAAATGATTTTTACATTTGTGAACTATGCTGTTACATTGCAAATGTGGAGAGAATGGGAATTGGCAAATGTGGATTAAAAATAGAAAAAGTTAAACAACTTGAATTAAAAACTGGCTTCAAAAATTAAAATTGGGATCATGATGACTTTTTTTAAAATCTTGTTGTCAATTGTGGATTAAAAATGGGGGTCAAGTCCAAGTCACAAGCAAAATCTTGTTTTTTTTCTCTTGCATTGGCAATTTTTGGGCATTGTAATCTTGGCGTACAATGGACAAAGGGAAAAACTGGATTTGTTGTGGACTTTGGCAAGTTTGTAACCTGCACAAAAATGACGAGGGGATGAGAAATAATTACAAGATTTCTTTGACAGGTGAGGCTTATCAAAGGGGGGGGGGGCTGCAATAAAATTTGACTTTATTAGGCATTAAAGAGAGTGGATGGGTAGGATTGTAAACCCAGATTCAAATTATTGTACTCGTTTCCTCTGACATATTTAACTCTAGTTTTTAATTTGTAGTTAACCGTTTTAACTTTTTCCTTTCATTTTTTACTTGTTTTTTATAGTTTTAATTTTGGTGAATTAGCCTGTTCACCATTTTATTTATGAATTTTTAACTCTTTGTTTTTATTTTTAACAATCAAGAAAATGCAAGTCAGATGGGTGTTTTTGTATTTTTGATAAATAATTTTAAACATTTTGCAGGAAAATGAATGATCACTAAGGCCCAGATTTCACGAGGGACTTTTCAATGGATAATTTGCCTCGTGAAATCTAGGCCTAATCACTTTGTTGTCATGATGATTTTATAGTTAAACATTTTAACAAAAATAATTGCATTTTTTACAATGACTCATAGTATGAGGCTCTGCGCAGAGCTGCGCGCCTGAGCTCTGGCGCGAGGAGCCGGAGAGGGGGTCCTGCAGCTTTTTTTGTGATTGACTATATTTTTTGAAAATTACCGCCCAAGAAATTTCAAGCTGGTTACTAGCATTACAATGAAAGTTGAACGTTTTGTAGGCGGATGGTTGTCGAAAAAAATGGCGGGGATGTTGATGACGTCAGTGGTTGTCCTTGTCCTTTGTTTTGGCTGTATGGAAGGAGTGCATGGAATTCAATTTTAAAATTGGCTCTCAATGTGTTTGAAAAATGGTTATTGGTTAGTGTGAAAAGTTTGTCACATGTACAAAATTTGGGACATTTTAGGAGTGACGTGTCACTGTCTAGTCGGTTTGGATTTTGACTCGTGTAGTGCAGACAAGATAAAATGTCCCAGTGAAGAAATTTGTGTCAAAATGACCAACAAGGTCAACGGGACAATTCTAATGGGGAAGGGTTGCAGTGCTAAGAAAATTGCCCGGGAGTATCATGACACGTGTTCTCCCCTCATTGGTGTCAATGCCAAAGGGACAATTTGCTGGTGTCTAAAAAATCTTTGTAATGGCCATCCCACCATTTTCCCCATGTTTGGAAATTTTGTCATTCTTGCCCTCATTTGTTTCTACAATTTATTTATTTTGTGAATAAATAGTTTTAAATCAAAATTAAAATGACCGGTTTTTTGAAATTATTGTATATAAAAAAAATACTTTAGCACCTATTAATTTTAAAGTAAAACATTTTTTATTTAAAATTTTTAGAAATTGATGAAGATTTCGTGAAATTAACTGAAAAAAGACATTTTATTTATTTTAACCCATTCCATTGAAACGAATGACAATTTGATAAGAAATTATTTGGAACAATTTCATCTCTGGAGGGTCAACGACTTGCGAAAATATCGTGCAAAAAAAAAAGATTGCAAATCTAGAGGAATTTAAGTCAAATAAGGAAGTAGATTTAATGACCCAAAGAAAGAATGCAAAAATCTCAAAAATTTGACTTTTATCTGGAACCTGTGACACCCAGTAGAATATTGAGCATTTTTTTAAAAAAAAGAGCAAGTGCAAAAAAGTGTGCAAAACAGTTTTTTGGAAAACTCATTTTTTGCACAAAACGTTTGTGCTTTTGCAAGTAAAGTTAGTTGTCTCCAGACTTAAGAATTTTGCAAAAAAAGTTGGTAAAAAATCATTTTGGCATTGCCAAATTGGCAACAATTTAATTCAAACTTGGGAATCACTGTACTTTTTTAAAATCTTCTAAGTTCCATTGTACCAAAATTTAAAAAAAGAATGGCGGGAAAATTAATTGAAAAGGATGACAAATTAATTGTGTCAATTCCATTACAAAGAATTATGACAATTATTTTAATGATCACAATTCTTTTAACATTGTCCCACGTCCAATTTTCTCCATGTGACTGTAAGTTGAAAAAATTAAGTATCTCAATTATTGTAACTTAATTTTTAATAAAATTATGATAATAATTAAATTATTATAATTTATTAACTAGGTTGTAAATGGAGCTCATTGTTTATTAATCAAGACGAAAATATTCATTTTTACCTCCAAAATATGGACCAAGTCGTTGAGCTTCAAAATGAAACTTGGCAGGTCAGCTCACAAGTCAAAGTGACCCCAATTGACCTCAGTCAAAGAGAAGAATGTGACCCTTTGAAAAAGAAGACCGAAATGATTCTCCTCCTTCTTCTTCGTGTTACTGTCAATTTCTTTTTAAATTAAAAATAATTAATTATATTAATTATCTGTAAAATCTACAAATGAAATTGAATTTTATTACAATCAATCAATCAAATGACAACTTGTTTTACATTTAAAATGACATTGATGTTAATATATACTCTATGTGCGCGAATGTTCGCGCAAATGTCTGCGTGAACGCCAACTCTAAATCCACCTTAAAATGTCAATTAAATTAAAGCGGTCAAATTCAAAAATGACAAAAAAATTCTTGACCTAAAAGACGTAAAAACGTCTCTTTCGTCCAAAGTCTTAATTTTATTTAAATTAAAATGTTTTCGGCGTTTCATATTTAAATGTTCCCTCGCTTTTTTTGTCTTGAATTAATTTTATTCCCAATTTTCCCCCCGTCATAACAAGAACCGTCAACCCGCCATTTAGCCTTCATGTTGTCCAGAATATTCCAATTATCCAACCTTGAAGCTCTTGAAGTATCGTGACAAGAGTTTTTTATACAATCTCCAAAAGATAATGACAGTTAAATTAAATGTCCTTCAACAAACATCACAAACATTATTTTTCCAAACTTTTTTTGTCTTCATTAAAACTTGTTTCATTGGTCACAATTAGGCGCCCTGTCCAAAAAAAATAGTTTGGAGTTTCACGTAACTTTTAAGTGCTAATTAAATTGTGCTAATCACAACTAAATACAATTTAATTCTCAAGTATCATTTCACTTCAGTCTGGCTTTACACCTGTCTGACTACAATAACTAAATTAAATTGAATATCAAAATTTTGAAAAAATGAAGACTCCCATCCTAGTCATGGTGGCCATGACCCTCATAATTTCCATGGGGGAAATAAAAGCCGCCAAAATCTTGTCCGTGGGCTTCATGTCAACCAAAAGTCACAAAATCGTTTACGAGCCACTCCTCCATAAATTAGCCGAGAGGGGTCATGAGGTCACAATAGTGACTCCCATAAAGAGTGGCAAGGATATCAAGAACATAAGGGAAATTCACACACTTGATTTGGAAGCCTTGAAAACTGCCAAAGGAGACAAATTCCCAAATATGTTTGAAATGGCCGCTTCCAACTCCTTTTTTATGGACATTGTCAAATTTTTGGGTCCCTACCTCATGATGGGCGGCTTCGCCAAAGAAATTTGTTTACAAAGTTTTGCTTTACCTCAAGTTCAAAGTGTAATGAAGGAGAAATTTGATTTAATTATTTTCGCGCCTTTTATCAATGACTGTATTTATGGCATGATCCACAAGATGGACACTCCTACGGTTCTTATTAGCCAAACTGCTCTTATGCCATGGGTAAGATTTTTTAATATAAAATAAATTGGCGGAGTGCGGAGTTTAATTTGAATTTTGCCACCATTTTTAGGTCGCCTCAACCCTCGGCATTCCCTCACCACCGTCGTTTGTCCCCCTGGCGCTTTTTGGCTATTCAGATGACATGACCTTTTTACAAAGAATTTTAAATTTTGTGGGGCTGGTGGTGAATGACGCGGTCAAGTCATGGATTTACAATCCCAAAATGGAGCAAATTTATCGTGACCTCATTGACCCTAATTTACCCTCTATTAAAGAAATTGAAGCCAATGCCAGTCTCGTTCTTGTCAACAGCCATATAAGTTTTACTAAACCTCGCCCACTCATGACGGATGTCATTGAAGTTGGCGGGATGCATTTCAAAAAACCTAAGCCAGTGCCAAAGGTGATTTCAAAATTTAGAATTTGACGGGATTTTTGAAATTAATTTTGAAAATTGTGTAGGATTTGGACGACTTTTTTAATGGAGCAGGTGAAGATGGTTTCATATTTTTTAGTATGGGGTCAGCCTTGAAGAGTGCAGAATTACCGCCAAAATATCGTGAAATATTTTTAAATACATTTTCAAAATTAAAACAGCGGGTAATTTGGAAATGGGAAGTGGAGGAGATGGAAAATTTACCAAAAAATGTTAAATTGAGCAAGTGGCTCCCTCAATTGGATGTTTTGGGTCATAAAAATCTTAGACTTTTTATTACTCATGGCGGTCATGGTGGGACTACTGAGGCTTTGTATAATGGCGTAAGTTATTTAAAAAGTTTGAAATTCCCAATTCCCGCTTTTTTTAAAATAAAAATGAATGTAGGTCCCTCTAGTGGCTATTCCAATTTTGGGAGATCAACCTTATAATGCCAAGCGAGCTGAGTCTTTGGGATTTGCCGTTACTGTCGACTTTTCCAGGTTGACTGAAGAAATGCTGACGGATGCCATCAACAAAGTTTTGTATGAGCCAAAGTGAGTTTAAGATCACGTGACTTTTTTTGAGTGCCTTTTTTGAAAATAATTTAAACTTAATTTATTTAATTTTTTAGGTATCAAGAATCAGCCAAGAGATTGTCGGCAATTTTTCACGACCAAATTGACAGTCCAATGGACAGAGCCGTTTACTGGACAGGTGAAAAAATTGGGACTAAATTTAATTGAGTTTTTAATTAAAATTATTTTAATTGAATAGAATATGTCATTCGTCATGAGGGAGCCCGCCATTTGAGGTAAGTTTAAAAAATTTGTGCATGGAATTCTTAGAACGTTAAAATGACAAAATTGTTGACAATTTATTTTAAATATTTTTGTAAATTAATTTAAAATATTGACCTCTTGATCTTTACAGGTCAGCAGCAAGAGATTTGACTAGTATTCAATACTACTCCCTTGATGTTATGGCCACTCTTGCAATTATTTCATTAATTGTGACCTACCTTAATTTAAAAATTATGTGTGCCATTTTCCGCAAAATCTTCGGCTCCAAGGATAAAGTCAAGGATGTGAAGAAGAAGAAGCAATAAAATTTTGAAAGAAAAAAAAAATATTTAAAATCGAAGAAAAGAATTATTTCAAAATTTTACTTTTCGGAATAAACGAAAGTCTTTCTGACAAAAGACCAAAGAAAATGCAATTTTTTTACCAAAATAGTAATAAAATTGGCAACCTTAATAATTTGTTATTATTGCAAATTTAATTATTAATGTTATACCATTAAATTGTTCCAATAATAATAAAAGTAATTACATTAAAGTTAAAAATGTTTTTTAAATGGCATGATTCGAGTCATAAAAATGTATAGTTTTGTACTTTTGTACACATCAACAAAATTCTACAAGAGAAATGAAACTTTTCCATTAAAAATCAAAATGAAAATTTTATACTCCATTTAATGATCTCAGCACAAAAAACTAACTTTAAGCTTTCGTACAAAAAAAGTGTACAAAAATAAATTAAATCATTTTCGAATTGATCAAAATGAGTTCCAGGACGAGATATTTAATTTTCTACTTAATTAACGCTCTCGTCAATTATCAAGGTTTTAATAATTAAAATATCTAGTTTAAAATCCTCCCATTAAATATGTCACGTGATTTTTTTCTTTTCCAGATGGAGCACATGGTATGAAAGGACAACAAAAAATAATTGGAGGGACTCAAGCCACTACCCATGAATTTCCCTCTTTAGTTTTAATTGCAAAAAGGTGTGGAGAATTTAGTTGTGGTGGCATCCTTCTCAATAAATTTTGTGTCATGACCGCCGCCCATTGTTTTGAGTCACGTGACAATGTCCAGGTCAATTTTTCCAAGCAGAGTCACCACAATCAAGACATTTTTATTACGGTGGGAGTTCACAACAGAAGGATTAATGAGACGTCCAGACAAGAACGAAATTTTATGGTCTACTTCAATTTCAATGTCTTTCTACATCCCAAATGGAGGTACTCATTTTTTTGGCGCTTAGTTTAAATAATTCCGCCATCTTTAATTTTGTCTTATTTTATTCCTAAAGTTTCCACGATTTACTCAATGACATTGCCTTGATCAAAGTCGACAAAGAATTTCAATTCAATGAATACGTACAACCCGCGGAACTTCCCGCACCTGAATATCGCGCAAAAGGTTTGTTTTTTCAAAAAAATAATAATAAATAATAATCACAAATTAATTAATTTAATTTAATACAGGAAATTTGACTGTGGCGGGATGGGGGACAATTAATAAAGCTAATTATAGTGTTTCGCCATTCGTAAAAAAATTGGAATACCAATTTGTGAATGATTTGTATTGCAAGAATGCATGGTTTAATTATCGCCATCTATATCACATTTATGAAACTAAAATTTGCATGGCTGCCATCGAGCATAATTCTTTCATTTGTAATGGAGATTCAGGTCATTATTTTTAATTACAATTTTTAATTAAAACAAGTCAAAATAATTCAATTTCATTTTAATTAATTAGGCGGCCCCTTGTATGACCTCTCTACGTCAGGTGAAGGTCAGGTAGTGGTGGGAATTGTTTCTTATGGCCATGGAACCTGTCAAAGTTTCAGTGCTCCCAATGTTTTTACTGAGGTTGCGTACTACGTTGAATGGATTCATGAAATTATGAAAGGTCAAAGTAGACAAAAGGAAAACAATTTAATTCAAAATTTTAATTGTTATTTTAACTATTAATTTCACTCAAGGAAACTCAATTAAATTATCGGGGGATATGACCAAGTCAATTTGTAAGCAGAAAAGGCAATTTATTGAGGATAAAATTTTACAAGAGCCAATTCAAAAAAATCCATTTAAAAATCCCACCTCAAACAAATGGATTCACGTCACATCTTGTGGTAAAATCGTGGGAGAAGGTTAGGGGGAGGGGCTAAGATATTTATTTAAATTATTTTAGGACAAAGAAAGTGTTTTAAAATGGACAATCAATGGATGGATCAAGATGATGAAAATGATGGTGAAATTCATTTACGCCATTTTTAAAAATTTAAGTTAATTGTTGATTTAATTGTAATTAGACCATGCTAGTCTGAGGATAACTCATGAACAAAATGCCACTGCCACAGTTATCCTTCAATGGTGGCAATCATAAAGCATCAATTGCTCAAGTTTGGACCAGCCATGCCGTTACTGCCAATTCATTGTGGGGGCATTATAATTGACCCCGAGTGGGTCATCACGGCGAGTCATTGTGTGTGTCAGTACACCAGGGAGCCGTTCCCCCTCCATTTCTTTTTTGTTTTAGGGGGTCGCCATGACCTCATCGTGGGGCAGGAATGGACAGAGCAGAGAGTGAGCATGAGCCAAATTATTTGTCATCCTGAATTTGTCTACTTTAAAAAAACCAAGGTTATCTAGTAAGTTCTAATATCTAGTAAATATTTGGCGTCATTTTAAATATTAAAATTAACCCGCCAATTAATTATTTTTGTTTTTAAAAAATAGTTACACAGAACTGGAGAATGACATTGCGTTGGTCAAATTGAGTCCGCCATTTGAATTCAATCAATTTATTAAACCAGCCAAACTTCCTTCACCTCAGTTTGAGGTCAAAGGTCAGTTTTCTAACTGTGGGTGTGTAGTTATTTATTTAAAAATGTTTAAATTGTAGGGACACCACTTAAAGTGGTGGGATGGGGTCGTGCAAGCACTCAAAATGGGAGTTTTTCCAAACCAGCTCCACCTTTTTATCAACAAGTTTTACAAGAATTGGCCATGAAAATGGTGGGAAATGATAAAAGTCTCCAAGCGATTGAAGTTAATTTACTTGACTCCCACTTGTGTGCCAAGGCTGAGATGGGTGACACGTGTAATGGGGATGGCGGGAATCCACTATTTGACATTGAGAAGGGTCATCCCGTGGGGCTCGTTTCTTATGGCAAAGGCTGTCATGGCCATTATCCCGCTGTTTTTACTAAATTGTCTCATTTTACTAAATGGATTCAAACCACCATTAAGTCTTGACCTCGTTAAAATTAATTGCAATTTATTTAATTCCTTTTAACGTTTTGTCGTATTATTTTTTATTTTACTTTTGAAATTAACTCATTTGTCTTTCGTATGTCGAGTAAAATGGAACTGAATTTTTATTCAATTTTTTAAATATAATAAAACAAAGACAATTAACTGTTAATTGTCTCAGTATCAACAATCAAGGTCAAAAATTAATTCATTGGCTTAAATTTCAATGCCAATTTTTATTCTCCAGTGCAAAAAATAACTTTGAAATTATTTTGGACATGTAAAATAATTTAATTTAGGAAGCTTGAAAAATTATTTAATTAATTTAAATGGATTTAATTAAATTATAATCAATTTTTGGCATGTCCTCCAAGACAATCATAATCACACAATTAAGATCAACAAAAGATCAAAAACTATTAAAATTAATTATAATAATATTAATATTTTACATAATATTTAACTATTTAACAAGTCAAACTGAAGATGAAGATAATTTGGGAGGAGTGAAAAATTTTAAAATTAATTTGGCCTCAATTGCTTGTGGTTATTTAAATGAATTAAAATTAAAAATAATGCTAAAATCTGCCATTCTATTTAGTCAACTTCATTCTATTCAACTCCATTTAATTATTTTTACTGATGACGAGTCTCTTCATAATATTACAATAATTATGGTAAACCATTTAAATTATTTAACAAATTACAATAATTTACAATTAAATAAATTGTGTTTGCAGATCCCATAATTAAAAAACGAAGCCAATTTAACTGGCATAAATTTTACATTTGAAATAAATAAATAATTTATGGTTCCCCAATGACAAGCACACGCCTTGGGTTGAACTCCATAGATGGTGTAGCTGTCAACGTCTCTTTCTTCCAGTGAGGTCAGGTCAATTAATGTGAAAAATTAAAAAAATTAATTTCAATTTAATTTTTACAGTCAATTTTAATCCACATTGACTCGCTAATTTATGTTGACCCAGACGTCATTTTTATGGACGACATTTCCCGCTTGTGGTCTAAATTTTCCAATATGGATGACAAGCAAATTATTGCAGCAGCACCGCAGGGGGATTACGTGTACTATGTTGAACGACGAATCCCTTATGTTGGGGACGTGGGTAATTAAATGAGCCACCAATTTTTGAAAATTATTTTAATTTTGAAAGTTTTTTTTAATTTTTTTGAAAGGAATCAACGCGGGAGTTTTACTGATGAATTTGACGCGCATGCGTCAATTTAATTTTGAACGTAAAACAATTGAAGCGTATCAAGCCTACAAAGATCAAATTGAATTTGGGGATCAAGATTTAATTAATATTATTTTTGGACAGAATACAGGTAATTAATTAATTTAATTAAAATAATTTTTGTAATTACATAAATTGCGTAAATATTTTTGCAGATAAAATTCTGCTCCTTGATGCCAATTTTAATTTTCATGAGGAACGTTGTCGAGATAAAGAATCAAGTCAATTAATTAATTCCAATGGAATTTATCTACTTCATGCCAATGATGGGAACCCCGATGATGACGTCATAAGTCCTAAAAATTCCTCCATTTTTTCTTGTACTCATCATTTTATTAAAGAGGTAAAATCAAAATTTTTGCAAATTGTTATTTAAGTCATTGTTAATTACAGACGTTAATTTAATTAAATTAATTTTTGTTTATTTATTCAAGCTGAAATTGAAGGCGAAATTAAATAATTTACAATTTGAAATGGACTACAAAAAAATAGAAAAGGAATGCCGTACAATGACGTCACAATTAATTTTAAAAAATTTTGTGAATTATATTGAAAAATTAAATAAAAAACATTTAAATTAGTTTTCTTTCAAAGCTTTTCACCAACATTAAATTTCGATAAGGCTCATGACATGTAAAATATCGACCTGAGGTTATTTTTGTAGTTTCAAAATGTGCATCGACTAACTAAAAGTTTTCTTTTTGTTTCATTTTGCATATTAAGTCTTAAATGTCATGTTGTGTTCTGCAAAAAAAGTGTTATTAGATCATTTAAAAATAAATGTGGCGGATTTTGACTTGCCTGAGATGGTCACCCTGTGCTAAAATCTTGATCAATTTTTCATTTAATTGGAAGTAATCAATAAAAAAATTTTGTTTTAAAATTACCATTAATTAAATTTACCTTTGTACAGGTGTACATTGAAGTTAAAGGATGAATCAGAATTAATTAAAGTAAGACATAAAAGAGTTTGACATTGGCAACATTTAGTTTAATCACAATTAATTTTCTCAAGCTCGACTCTCCACTTGGATTAATCAACAGTCACAATTTCATAGTGTCAATAAAAGTTAACTTCAAAGCGGGTTTGTTCAAACTGGGGATCTTTTTTTGAATTTTGATTAAATTGGGAGGAAAAACAAAATAATTATTTTAACTTCGAAGTAAATTAAACTAACTATTTTATTCAGAAAACAATTTCTAACTCTCATGTCTCCCATTATATATGGAGACATGTGTTAGCGTTGAATTCAACCCCGTTTTTTGTCCACAACACGTTGAATTCAATCTTCAATCACAGTACAATTAAATTTTAATTATTTTCCATTGATATTTCAATTGAAACTATTTTGGTTCACAAATATTCGGTCACTTTAATTGAATTTCAGTTACATCCTACTCAGATTTTTCTTGTTTTTTTTATAAAAAAATATTCTTGGACTTGGTTCTTTTTTATCTCAACCACTTGACTGACTTGACACACCAAAAAATCGTTGCCAAAAATACTTTTAAAAAATTAGTAAAAATGTTGAAATTTCAAGACTTGGCGATAAATTTCAAAATATTTGAGGTCCTCTCAAAACTGAATATATTCCCAATCAAATTCAACAAAAAAACTGGTGACTTGAAAGTACAGGATTCATTGGTGCGAAAATTAATTTTCCATTTTTGGCAAACAATTTTTGCACTCTACACGTCATACTTGATGATACAAACATTTCGCGGGATTTTTTTTGGTCATGCCAAATTACATCAGGTGACATGAAAAAACAGGAAATCATTTTTAAAAAGTTATTTATTATTATTTATAATTATTAAAAATTCAGGTCACCATCATGACGATTGTCACTGTCTGCTGCATGATCATTAATTGTTGTATGCATCACATTTTTGTCACGTGGTCTCAACTCAATTCTAAACTTCATGCACCACTCGTTCGTCCCTATCAACGTCAAGTGACGTTTGAAGGTCAATTGAATAAAATTGTCTTTCAATTTAAAAGTCCCTCTCCTAATTTTGACTTTTATTTTTATTTTTAATAGATGACTCACAATTGGCATCAGACAAAGAAGAGGACGAGAAAATAGTAGAAAATGATGACAAAAATGAAATGGAAATGGCACCAAATTCAAAATGGCGACGATCATTTCAAGAACTAATAATTTCATACTACGCGGTCATGACTTATCCAATCATGTCTACATTCATTCTTCTCTACTTGGCAGATCCATCCCTGCCGTTTTTGTTTAGGGCAATTCTCCCACCTCAATGGCAAAATTGGGTCACTATTGGCACGTGTCTTGTGGTGGACACTGCCATGCTTGGCATTCTTATACCGGTCGTCCATTTTGTGGGTTATTTCATGCTCATGTGCATTCACGGTCTCACTGAAGATATCGAGAGGGAAATTCAAAAATTGGCGTACTTTGTTTAATCAATTTTAGCCGATTTTAAATTTTGCCAATTTTAATTTTGTATTTTTGACAAAATTTTTAGATACGAATGGGAAGATTTTGGAACACGCCAACAAATGCTAGAGGAAGTGGTGACGTCAACGCGAGTACTTCATTTGAGGATTGTTTTACAAAATGTGGGATGGTCTCAAATAATTTTCCTGAATAAACTTTGGGCTTTGAAAGACTCCATCTTGGGTGGTTTTGGGGTCATTCGATTGGCAAAAAGTGAGCCATTTTTTGCGGTCATTTGCTTTCTCTTGTTTCTCAACGGGGTCATCCTCTTCATTGGCTGTTTCAATTTTGCTTTTAAAATTTCTCAAAAAATGGGGGAGTTGAGCCAACTAGTCAGGGTCAAAGGTCATGCTCTTGGTTATAGAATTGAAAGGGAATTGTGGAGGACAATGGGGAGGTCAATTCCAAAATTGGGGATTCGATGTGGGAATTTTATTACAATGGAGAGAACCACTACCCCCATCTTTGTTGGGTTTGTCATCACTAATATTGCCAGCTTTCTTCTGACTTTCTAATTAAAGTCTAGGGTCAGTGACCTCAAGGAGTAGTTGAATAGTAGTTGTGTAAAATTAAATATTTATTTGTAATAAATGTATCAAATAATTAACTAATTAATTAATTTAATTATTTTACAAATACAGAATTAATTTCACAATGTTTTCACCTTTCAAACTAACAATTTGAATTTTTTGCATCCCCGCCACATTAATTAGGTTTAACAAAAAAAAGGACAGAGAGGGGCTTCCTAGTCAGACGTGAAATCCAGAAATCCTTGATTGTACATTGTACTTTATTAAGTAGTTTTTTTTGCAAGGATACAAAACAATGCAAAAAATTATTTACTAAATGAACGTTACAAAAGTTCACTGACCTTGATTACAATTTCTTTGTTATGTAAATTTGTAAAATGGAAATTGGCACATTGAAAAGTAAAACTTGAAATTAATTAAATTGATCATTGCAAAAATGCCAAAAAATTTTTGCGAGTCATGTTGGACTTCTCAAAATTGTTTTAGCTTGACTGCCGTGCTCACCTATGACGTTAAAAATCGACTTGAATCATTTTTTATTATTTTTTGCACCCTCGTTGTAATTTCCCTCCTCTTTTGTGGCACCTCCCATCACCATCTTTATAAAACAGGTTTAATTAGCCTGCGTAAAAGTGAGGAATTGAGTGGGAGTGAAATTACGAATTAATTTGGCAGCCATTGCTTGTGGTAGACTAGACAATTTAAATGTGATGCTAAAATCTGCCATTTTGTTCAGTCAGGATGCTCATCTTCATTTAATTATTTTTACGGAGACCAAGTACATGCCTAATGTCACCAATACTGTGAGCTCCGTTTTTTCCCCGCTTTTTTCAAATTGTTTCAAACACGTGACATGTGCTTTTTTATATAGATTACTCAATTAAGAACAAAAGTAAATGAAATTGGATTAAATTTTACGTACGAATTAAATAAAATTTGGTTCCCCAATGATGAGAGTGTCAACTGGAAAGGGATGCATAAACTGTGTACTAATCAAAGATTATTTTTTGCGGTAAGTTTAAATTTTAAAAGACAAGAGAGCGGAGGTCATTGACCTTTTAAATTATTTAGTCACTCCTCACTCACCTCGACGCCATTTTGTACGTGGATTCGGATGCCGTTTTTGTGGGGAATGTGTCCGTCGTTTGGCAAGAATTTGACAAATTTACCGCCAAACAAATTATGGGCATGGCTCCCGACTCTCCCGGTTCTTACAATAATTTAAGGGCTATTCCTTATTTAGGCAAAATGGGTAATTTTGGCGCCTCTTTTTCAAAATTCTTTTTCTATTTTTAAACTATTCAAAAATCTTGCCATTTGGCGATATTTTGAAATATTTGCGTCACTTTTGCTATTCAAAGACAAACGAAATTTCGACTCTTTTTTTTTTTAAATTTGGCCCGCTAAAAATACTTTTTTCTTGTGTAGGTCTAAATGCTGGGATACTCCTAATGAATTTGACAAGAATGCGTCAATTTGATTTTGAAAGAAAAATAATTGACATTTACAAACAGTACAAAACTTCAATTAAATTTGCGGATCAAGATCTCTTGAATATTATTCTCTACGAGAATGCTGGTATGCATTAATTAATTTTGGCGGGATTTTCAAAAATAAAACTGCCATATATTGGTGTGTATAGATAAATGCAGAATTTTGGGATGTGGGTTCAATTTTATTGGGCCAAGATGTCAGGATCATAAATTATGCAGATTTGTGCAAAATAAAGGAATGTATGTTGTTCATGCGGCTGGCGGTTGGCTTGACGAACCTTACACGTCCCTTTTTAGCTATGTTTATGACCACATGGCCCAAGTAATTTCAAAAATCAGTTAAATTAACTAATTTATTGGTTAATTATAATTTAATTTTTGTTTGGTTTTCCAGTTTAAATTTAAAGACAAACCAAAGACTTTAATTGAAAAGTTGGAGAAAGATTTTGGCTCATTTAAAAAACGTTGTTCCAATGTGACCAGTGATATGGTTTTAAATAATACGCGGAAATATTTTCAAAATATTGAAACTATTTTATAATATTTTTTGTTTCTAATTAATTCTGTCTTTTTTGTTCTATTTTGTATTCAATTAATTTTTTAATGTCAATTTGTTTTTTTAATAATTATTCTTTGTGCCATTAAATTCTCATGTTTACTATTTATGATTTTAAAAAAATGACAATTTGAAGAATCAAGTCTATCAACTTTATTTTTTTAAATTCACCTGGCTCCCGCCAATAAAATTAAAAATCAGAACAAGTTTCTTTTTAGTGTCACGTGACCTCTCACTGCCTCTAATTTAGTAATTGACCGTGGAGAACACGAGAGTCAGCCAATGAAAATGGGCGTCACCGATGAGAAAGATCACGTGACAGAATTGGTGGGAAATAAATAAAGTTTGAAATATTTTAAATCTACATTTTAAATTGTCTACAATTAGCTAAATTGAGGTTCATTAAGTCATGGCAAGGTCATCATCAGCTTCATGTTCCCTAGACTTTCTTCGACGACCTTGACCTGGAGGACAGTAATTGGATGGGCAACAAAATTCTCGAACAGCCGTGGCAAAGGCTACAGGGGTTGACACTGATTGTCGTTTATTTCTGTTGGACAAACATGGCGACGCCGTGTTGGACAAGTGACTTTTCAATGGACTACTGAAACAACTTCCGGTCCCTTCCTTGGCGCACTCTCCAAGTTGACGATTCTGGACACAAGTCAAAAAAATTATGTAAAAATCGGCCCTTTCATGATACAAGACTCCGCCAAAAATTGAAATTTACTGCCCAAAAAAATTACCGTAATTTGTTCGAGACATCGTAAAAGATGATGATGTTGAAGTTCAATGAAACTGCACCCACAGAGGGAGGTAGGCGTCATCACGGTTGTCTCTTCGTCAATTGTCCCCAAACCGGAAACTTGGGCGATCATGAGCATCTGCTCCTCCACTGCCTTTTTCTTCCTTAGAAAAGCGTCACCAGAGGAATTTTCCGACTTTTCTACTCGAATTTGCCGCGCTTTCTACAACCCGCAAAAAATTAGTCAAAATGACGACAACAAAAGAATTAAATTCTAAAATTCCCGCCATACTTTTTGCGCCTTCCGCTTATCCGCCTGCTGACTCTGAGAATAAATTTGACTGAAATTGGAGACAATGACCGGGACCGGAAGGGCAATGACCAAGACCCCACTCAGAGAACAAACTCCGCCCACAATCTTCCCAGTTATCGTCTTGGGTACAATGTCGCCGTATCTACACACAAAAAAATCATAAAAATGCCAAATTTGCACCCTTTTTTGAAATTTTACCCGAGCGTAGTCATGGTAACGATTGTGTACCAAAATGCGGCGGGAATGGAAGTGAAGGCGTTGTCCTCCTCCACATTTTTTTCCGCATAAAACATAACAGTCGCAAAAATAATTATAGCCATGGCCAAAGAAAAAACCAAGAACCCCAATTCTGACGCACAAGTTTTGAGTGTATAGCCCAATATTCGGAGGCCAGCAGAGTGCCGAGCAAATTTAAAAATTCGAAAAACCCTAAAAACTCTCAAAAATGAAACACTGTCTGTGTCAGGAATGACCAATCCAATGTAATATGGCAGGACAGCAAAAACATCAAAAATGCTCATCACAGAGCCGACAAAAATCCCGCGGTCTGGCGCCGCATAAAGGCGGAGAAGATATTCGGTAGAAAATATAATGACGCAGGCCGTGTCCAAACAAAAAAGCGGGAGTTTGTATTTCTCCCCGCACGACATGGTGTCACTGGTTCCTGGTACTGTACCACATGGGACGGTTTCACCAGCATTAGCCAATACGGAGCAGGCAATGAAAAAGCCTGTGACGTAATAGACGACAAGGGCTGTCGTGTTGGTTTGGGGATCTGAAATTCAAATTTAAACGTGTTTAGTATTTAATTAATATAAAAATTTTCATTTCATCCGAACTGAAAGGCAAGATAGATTCTATCTTGACTTCTATCTAATAGAAGTCATGACTAAAAAATGAAAGTTGTCACTTGACCACTAAAGGTCACTTTGGTAAATAAGCTGTAGCGTTGGCTTAGGGTAACCACCTATATCGTATTGGTAGGACAACCCTGTTAAAAATTTAAATACGAAAATGGTAAGCAATAAATATAATTCCCCCTTAGGCCTTGGGGTCATCTTATCCCGTAATTGAGACTGGTCAAGGGGGTCACTCTGCTTTGACCTTTTTTGATCTAGAAAGCTAAGAATGTCTCCATTATGAAGTCGTCTCCAAGTCAGAGAGTCGATTTTGTCCATAATTGATGGTGTTTACGCAAATTTTAAATTGAACTTGGGACACTTTAGTGGACTTTTATGTCCACCAAAAGAACGGAGAATAGACGCTGCGCCAGGGTGACCACCTTGGAGGGTCGCGATTACAGGACAAATTTGGCAAAAGGTCAATTATATAAGTTATATCTAGTGCGTGCCATTTACGTAACGTTAAATTGTTGGGCCCAATTACGGGACTATACATACTATACAGGTAGTCACCCTGAGCTGCGCGCAGCCAATTTGTGGCGATTAGTCTTATACGGGATTCGGCAGGTACAAATTCGAAGGGAGTCTACTCATAGGTTTCATATTTGACCTCATTTAACCATCTAGGGCACCTGCACATAGAGCGTGGCAAAGTTATCTTAATTTTTTGTATCAATTAACTGTGCAATTATGTGAATGAGTCTTTATAACTATAACAAAGGTCAAAAGGTCAAAATGGCACTTTCAAAGGAATGCCAGAGGGCCTCCCTCAGTGGCAGCCCACTGATGTCATCTTCGTCATCTGACTTGTCATCCAGCAGCCGCTCAGCAGTCTCGCGCTTCCGGTCGCGATAATCTGAACAAATTGAAGCAAAAAACATGAAATTAAGACAATTACGATTATTTACAAAGTTAATTGCTGACCTTCATAACAACAATCGCCAATGACATCGGAGGGGATACCAAAAAAAGAAAGTTCTTCATCATACGTCTTCAAACATTCATGTTTCAGGTAATGCAACTTTCCTATTAAAATTAACCATTAAATGTTGACCTTGTCAATTAAATACAGTTTAGTTTACCTGTACGATAATAGCAGAGAATATAACGAAAGATGGTGGGGTCCCTATCAAAAAAGTATTCTTGACACTCCTCATCCCAAAAGAATTCTCTCTCAGAAGAGCCCAAAAGTGTATCAGGGAATTTGTCAAGGGTGCATCGAAACACTTTGAACATCACCCCAGACACATTTATCGACAATGTCTCATCCCTCGTCGAAGTCTGACAATCCACCAAATTTTTTGGATCTCCCCCTTCCGATCCCAGTTGTGGTGGATCCGGGAGGGTTTCAACTGTCAAAATAATTATTTAAATTAATTAAATCATTCTTTTTAATTTTTTAAATATCTTTCACTAACTTGCCATCGGGACCCATCCCACTCCACTTGCACGGGCCAACTATAATTACAAATTAAAATATATTTTATTTTCAAAAATATAATTTTTAAATATAATTAAGGACTTACAGGGAGCCATGCTGCAGAGATGGTCATCCTTCCTAATTATTTTAAAAATAATTCTTCTGAATTAACTTCAAAGAATGAGTTACACAAAAACTGACAATTTTAATCAGTGATATTCTTTAACCAGTAATTTAATTGTCATTTAAATTAAATATGGATACACCCAGAATTTTTTGCATTTGGTTTAGTCCCTCTGGGAGAGCCGTTGTAAATTTATTGAGAGAATATGCCCATAAAAATTTTTGGTCATGGGTAGAAGCTGCGAAAAAAGAGTGGAGAACATTTTAATTATTCTACGAATCAAAAAAACGTTTTTATGTTTCTTTTTTTGTATGACTCTGCAGTGTAATCGATACAAAGATTTTTATATGGAGACTCATAGACCATTTTATGAGCCCAATCTCATTCATTTAATTGTCACGTGTCATACCTACAAACCATTTCTCCGCTTTAAATTAATCGCCCCTCCAAATTCACGCTGGGTGGTCTGGGCCTTTCTTCATGTGTAAAACTTGCCATTTTTAGGGGGGGAGGCTGTCTAAAAGAGGGAAATGCGAGAATAAATTAATTTAAAATTACTATTTAAAAATCAATTTTTTAAATAAAGTGCCAAAATCGGAGGGAGGGGGGAGCTCTCAGACCTGAAACCCGGTGAATTTACAATTTAATTTATTAGTTCCAAAAGGAGAGGACATTTGACATTTTACAAAAAACAATTGGCCAAAATTCGCAAAACGGCTCTTTAATAAAGCCTTAGGGCTTGAATCAAAGGAGAAAGTCAATTAAAATTCAGTTTTTAATTATTTAGTATTAACTCATTTAAGGAAATTGGTCATGAAGGAACCTAGTTATAATTTAAATTAAAAATTTAATTTTAATGTCCTTTAGAAATTTTATATTGTCAACTAATTAAATCGATACAGTTTTAATTATTTTGTTTTTCAAAGTATAAAGAGAATTTATGAATAAAATGAGGAATAATTAAAAATTTTTCATCTCCATTAAATTTAAAGTTGTTGCAGGTCATTTTCAAATCTTTGTTAACAGTTTAATGCGTGACTATTCTTCACCAAATTGATATCCTTGTTTTAGTTCCAGATTTCAGGTTTCCTTGTCCATTAAATATTTTTTTTGCACGCAAAGCAAAAAAAAATGTGAGTTAGCAGTGTTTTCAGCACAATAAAATACAGACAATGGGATAATGTTTTAATTTTGTTTTAATTTAAATACAATTATTTTAATGTCATTGACAGTTAATATTCTAAACATGAATTGATGCTACAATTAGAAAATTGAGGACAATTAAAATTTTGGGTATCATGTGTTGACCTTTTGACAAAAAAGTATATTTAATTGTCATTTAAATTAAAACATTTGACTAAAATATGATTCAAATAATGAAAATTGTTGACCTACCTGACTGATTTTCTTTTGTCTTTAAAAAATGGAAATTAATTCACATGATAATTAAAATAATCATAATGTTTTTATTTTTAATTATAAATTTACTCCGCGAGACAAAAACAATGATTTGCATGATAAATTTTAAATGTAAAGCCAATTAACCTTTTCCTTTTAAATTCTTTGAATTTGTTGACTTTTTTTCCTACATCCGTTACAATTTTGTAATTAAATTGTAATTTTAAAAAAAATTATAAAAGGACAAGTTTCATCTCAAATATGCTCAATATTTTTTATCTTGTCTGTCCATTAACTTTTGCAAATATTTTGCAAAATATTAGCATTGCCTTTTTTTGCAAAAAAAAATTGACTCTCACAATGCACTCATTGCTACTATTCATGGGTCTGATTGTAAGTAATAAGTAATTAAATTAATTAATTTAATTTAAAATTAATTGCGATTTTTGCAGATTTTTGCAACCACAGCCAAAGGAGAGGAACAGCCAACGACATGTAAGGGAGTGGTGGCCTCATTAACCAAGAAACAAATGAATGGAATTGGAGTTTGCACAAAATCTTTAAACTTTAAAAATGCTAAAGAAAAATCTGCAAAATCTACGGCAAGGGCAAAATTATATTTTTATTGCAAAAATTAATTGTCTTGTAATTTAATTAAAACTAAATTTTTAATTTTTAAATTAATTTCCATTTATCATTTTTTACAGTGTATCCTAAAATGTGTCCTGGCACGAGAGAGCCTTGTAAAAATAATATAAAATAAATCTAATTATTGTGGAGTTTAATTGTAATTAAATTATTTGTCAATATTTTAAGCTCAACGCAGAAGGAATGATGGACAAAGAATCGGTGGACGGGGCAATGGAGAAAGCCGTTCCAGAATTTATGAGAGAGAAAGTCTCCCAAGGATTTCATGCTTGCCGTGAAAAACATGGTTCGTTTTTATTAATTTTTTACAAATTATTAATTTAAATTACTATTAAATTTTAAAATGTGTCATAATTTGTTGTAGCGAGTACATTGGACCCCAAAGAAGAATTGTGTAAAACTTATGACCCCCTCATCAAATGTCTTTTAGCCAGTTTCCCCACGGTACATACAAATTTAAACTCCTATTTAATTACAATTTAGTTTTAAAATAAGGAAAAAATTAATTGTCATCTAATTTAATTGTTTTACAGTTTTGTGCATGAATTACGTTCAAATTAAACACATGGTGGACATGGAAATTTAGTGTCAATGATTTTAAATTGGTCAAATTTAGCTGAGAGTCTGGGAGGGTTTGAATACTTTTTTCTAATATTTATTGCAATTAAATTGTAACGTAGTTATCTGAAAATAAACTTGATTAAAATGAGTCAAATTAATGTGCTACACTTGCATCCATTATTTCATTATTCCTAATTTAGTATTTTTTAATTGAAAGTGAGTAAAAGACTCACAATTTGTTGGGTGACAAAATTGAAAAAATTGGGAGTGGAAATTCGTTCGAGGGTATGAAAATTCCCCACTTTGATCCCCACATTCTCCATCGACTCCACCCTTCGCCTCATCAACTTCCGGTTCTCTCCCCAGCGAAGTCGCTGACTGACCCTCAAAATTCCCGCCTTGAATTCCTCCATCTTCATTGGCAGTGCAAATGCCTTGTCGTATAAAAAGACAAAAGTAAGAACAGCATAAATTCCAATTCCACTCAAGATGACAACAAGAAGAGGATGACCGGAAGTGGTGAAAATTTTAATTCCAATAAAAAGGCCCGTCGTAGACACAATGATGAGGAATTGTTTATGAGTAAAAATAATGGGGGCGTAGACCACATTGAAAAATTTCAACAACAGCGCCAACTTCCGGCCATCCAAAAAGTCCTTTCCAATATCTCCCACCGGAAATTCCTGTGACCTAAAGAACTTTTCAATTAATTTCCAAAAGAGGTCATGACCCCAAAAAAGATGGCTTACTTGAGTACCCTGATACGGCAATCCAAGAAAATGCTACAATGATCCACAAAAGCCAAAAGAACAAAGTTACCATAAAAATTAATTGAGAGAACAAAAAAAAAGTTGATTGTTTCATAAAAAATTAGAAGAATCAAAATCCCGCCATTTTCAACCCCCCACATGGAAGACAAGGCCGAGTAGATGAATTGAAGGGACGTCGGATCATGCCAATAAAGTGTGGGGAAGACAGGGGTCACGCCAAAGAATAAAGAGATTGGGAGGCCAATAAGAAATAATTCTTGCAGAGAAAATAAATTCCCGCCACTTTCTACAATAAAAAAAATATTTGAGACTTTCTCCAAAGACCAAAATCCTAAATTTGACCGCTCACCTTTGTTTGTAAATTGAATGGAGTTGAAAATGACTTGGTTGACATCCGGATAAATTATGAAGAGAACCACAGTCCAAAATATAATAACCATGTAGTAACTTGCGCACATGATGTGAGTGGCCAGATGATGAAATTTGACATATTCGCCCAAAACGAGGGCCTGAAAAAGTCGCCCATTCACCCACAACATATTCACCAATAAATTTACCAGGCCCCCATAAAATACCCAGCGACGCCATCCATTAAAAATTATTCGAATTTTACCAGTGCAAACTTTAAATTTCACGGGATAAATTCCAAGGGAGGAGAGAATGAAGAAAGTGAGATAATTCAAAATCAAATCTTTTTTACGAATCATTATTCCTTTTTTATATCAATTAATTATGTTCTCTCAATTATAGGTGGCTCTGTACAGACTACAGAGCCAGTAGATTCAACTATGTAGTTGAATTAGGAGTTCAAAATGGCTGCAATGGAGAAGAAAGGCGGATCAATGATTTTTCCTGGCTGGTGTTCCACTTGCCATGTGATTATTACGTACCAGTCCCTTGGCTTGTGTCTCAATTATATTAAATACAAGTAGTTATATAAAAATTAATTGAGAGAACAAAAAAAAAGTTGATTGTTTCATACAAATAGTTAAAATGAATTGACGGCTCAAAAAATTGTTTGACATTAATAATTGATCGTCTCACTTCCAGAATTACTTTCGAGCAAAAAGTTAATTAACTTTAACGTAAAAAACCGTCAGTTGTCATGTTCATTTGTAGACTATTGACTGTGTGACGTGCATCACGTCGACCAGTCAACACAAAAATGATTTTTCTGACGTTTCATGTTTCTAGCCGCCATTTTTATCTGACTCGGACAGCCTATGGGCGTCTATAGCCACATTTTTACATATATACACATTGTACATATATGTAGACATTTGACGTCTGGACCCGCTAAAAGCAATTTTTAATTTTAATAGATATAAAAATATTTTTTGATCGCCAATTAAGTACTAAATGTGGTACCATTGTTACTTCAAAAATCTTTAAATTTTCAATCATCTTAGCTGGTAGAATCATTAGAGAGTTTCATAAAGAAATTGTGTTTATTAAAATATTTTTAATCCTCCATAAAAAATAGGACATTCATTCACTAATTCCACAGCGGCACATTTAATTTTGAATTTCAAACAGGCTGCGACGGTGTGTACACAGGGGGCGTCTCAATCTCATTTTTTTGTTGTAATTTTCTCACTGAAAATATATATTTGTACATCAACGCGGCCAACACAGCGCCTCCTATTGGTCCTAAATAAACCAACAATTTTTTAAAGTTTACTCATCCTCAAATTACCGCCATTTTCAAAAACTTACCAGCCAAATAAACCCAATGATCTTTCCATTTATTATTGACAATCGCCGGTCCTAATGTCCTGGCTGGGTTGAACCCAGCGCCCGTGAGAGGGCCCTAAAATCAAAACGGGCGTGAAAAACAACGAATTCTGAGCGGTAATTTTCAAAATTGACTCGACTTACACCATACAAAACAAGAGTGGACACGCAAATAGCCAGCACGAGAGCGGGACTGGTGCTTTTCAAATCAGTGCGATTTTCATCAACCAATGAGCACACAAGAAATAAAAGAATGAACGTCAAAATAAATTCTATGGCAAATCCCTGCACTGCCGTCAATTCTCTTGCTACTGTTATCACACCAAATCCACCCAGCGCCCTCTCTGATGACACAGCCTACACAAAAAACATTATTAGAAAATTACGGGAGAGAGGGAAATTTTAAATTTACCTTTAGAACACAAATCCCTATCGTTGCACCCGCACACTGGACCACAATGTACAGAGCTGCTTTGACAATCTCAATTTTTTTGATGATGACCATGGCTAAGGTGACTTGAGTGGGAAATTCAAATTTTAAAATGAAATCCTTTTTAATTAATTTAGTTTAATTTTTACCTGCTGGATTTAAATGACAACCAGAGGTATGGCCAAGCATCTTAAAAACACGAAAATAAAATAAAATACAAAAGGCAGGTAATTTAACTTAAATTAATTAATTAAAAAATTAATTAACCTGGACAAGAGTGCCTACAGTAAAACCCCAACACAGGGCAATGCCAATAATACTCGGTTTATCCGATTCATTTTGATGGAGAACGACACCACAACCCACAAAAACAAGGATACTAGTTCCTATCAATTCTGCCGCCAAGGATTTCAAAGTTTCTTGTAAAATGGCGGGTAATTTCATTTTGATGAAATAATTATTGTTTTGTAACAAATAAGACAAATTCTGTGATTTTAATTAAACTAAAAACTAGCAGAAACCAACTGAAGAATAATCAAAATTGACTCTTGAAGGAATCACACAAAAAATTTGACATAATTATTTCCGGGGTTACAATTTAAAATTAAAAAAATTTGGTTAAATTTAAATGAAATCATTGAACTGTGCTGTGAGATGCATTAACATGGAAAAATGTAAAAATAATTGGCTATTTAATTTAGTTTCTGTTTACTAAAATATTTTTTTTTAATTGTGACGTCACGTCATGTTTACAATAAAGGAAGAAACAACAGAAATATTTTTTTTAAATTAAATTCCATTGTCTCCATATTTAACATTATTTTCCTCTATTTTAATTAACCCACCACTCTTGTAAATAAGTTAAGTCACTCAAGTTTAATAAAGTTTAAGTTTACTTGTCATTTTACAATGAACAATTGAACAACTGAGGGTCA
This sequence comes from Arrhopalites spinosus, assembly GCA_034700945.1. Classification (NCBI taxonomy): domain Eukaryota; kingdom Metazoa; phylum Arthropoda; class Collembola; order Symphypleona; family Arrhopalitidae; genus Arrhopalites; species Arrhopalites spinosus. The sequence continues at coordinate 3,376 of JAQIVZ010000898.1, read as the reverse complement.
ATGAACCTTTCAAGAATTTAAATTATTTTAGCGGGAATTATTTTATTAAAAAAAATTAATCAAGAAAATATTTAAAATAGAAAAATGTACAAATTGTATAAAATTATTTCTACATTTTCTACAAAACACGCTACAAATGACCTTGGCCCTGAAATTAAGTTTCTGTCATGGGGTCACTTGGACGAGCAAGGGCACAAGGAATTTGGCTCGCATAGCCACATTTCTGTTTGTAAGGGTCAAATCGAAGGGGCTCTCCATCTGGAGATGGTGGACAGGCGACCTCGCGACCTTTGCCCGATAGGCATAAAACGTAGCGGTCACATTCCCAAGGATGCCAATATTTTCCATCTGGTTTTCCAACACAATCCGCCATGAATTCTTGTCCTGTACAAAATCAAATTAATGTTTTGGCGCTCAATTTAAATTTAGAATTTAAAAAAAACAATTTAATTGCCACAAATAAATTTAGCTTACCATAATAGCCATCGAGAGGAAGGAGGAGACAAATTAATGGGAAATAGAGGACTAATTTAATTAATTTGACCCACGTCATTTTGATATTTAAAAAAAATTACAATTAAATTTTCAGTTAATGTATTTAATTGGAGTTGATGGAGAAATTGAATTTTAAAAAAATGGAGACACGCTTGAGAGTGATGAGGTTATTTGACTTGGAATAAAAATTCTTGTCATTTTGTCCTTTTGACCTTTTGAGAGAGAGAAAAGATAAAAGTTTACAATGTTTAAGTAAATATTATTGTTTAAATTTTAAACTATTTTTGTCACCCCCTTACATTCCCAGGAGGAGCAAGATTATGACTTGCACAGGTAACAGGAACAGGTGTGATGTCAAGTTGATTTTCCAAAGAATTTTATTACAACTTTTTTTTATTGATTTTTTTAATTGCATGAATATGATTTAACCACACCTACGCCTACAGTCAAATATTTTAATTTAAATTACCCGCCTTTATTATTCTCATGCGTAATATTTAACGAGAGACAAAAAAAAATGATTTTTTTGGGAAAGGAAACATTGTGCAATGTTTCCCATTATGATTAAGTAGCGGGAAAGATTGGGGAATGTTGAAAACTTGACCTTGAGTAAAAATTAATGGGTATGAAAGTCCACTCACATTTGCTATTTGACCCACAATTCTAATCAAATTGGGGCTCCAAGTTAATGAATGATCGTCATTTTGAATTCATTTTTTTCATCATTTTAATTACAAATTAAATTTTATTGTCTTCCAAATCATTTTATACAATTTTGTTGCACATAAAAGCATTTGCATCGAGAAATAAAATATTGACCACGGCCACGGCCATAAAATTTCGGGTAAATTGAATAATTTTTAAAATGGGGAGAAAATATAATGCACGTGGAAACTGGAAGTGCTAAGGAAATAAAATTTGGCGATGACATTTGTTGTTGACAAAAGAACAATAGCCAAAGTGTCCATATGTGGGACACGTGTCATGACCAGCTGATTTTAATTATCTCTCACAAATTTATTTCCCATTCAATTGAATTGAATGACGTCACTTAATTTGATTACAAAATTGCGAATATCCGCAATTTTTTGATCCTTGATCTTGTTGGATATTATCCCTAATTAAATTAAATGCAAACAAACTACTCAACTTTAAACCCCCTGTTCCACTTACAAAAGTAGAGTAGTTTAATTAAATCACAATTTAAATTCATTCATTCAGGTCTTTCCAGACTAGTAGGATAAATTGTTAATTAAATATTGTGTTCAAGTTAATTAAATATTACTTTTAATTTATTTGGTGGAAAAATATGGAGAATAAATTGTCTAAATTCAGTCCACAAGAGCAAAAAGTTTTGCTAACAAAAGTACAAATAAAATAAAGTTTATTTTTATTTAATAATTAATTGTAATTAAAATTTGGTCTTTAGTTTAAAGAAAGAATTGCCGACGTTTGGCCTACACTCAGCAACTACCAAAAAGATGATCGATGGCTGTGTCGTTGGCTTCGTTGTTAGTTTAAACACTATTTAATTGGAGCAATTAATTTAATTATTGAGCAAAAATTAAGCACCATAAAATTAAGTTTAATTGACAATTTATTTTCAAGGGGCTCTATTGCCTTTAATTGTTAATTTATTATTTTCTAGCCAAAGACGTCGAATGTGTACGAGCTGAGTCAATGTTTCGAAAGGTAAATTAAAAATTAGTGAAACTTAAAAAAAATAATTAATAAATTGACCTTTGATCTTTAACTAGTCTTTAAAATGGAGGAAGGATGAAAAAATTGATCAACTTTTGACATGGCAAGCACCAAAAGAAATAGTTGACACGTTTCTTATCGAAGGTCCCGGATTTGACCATAATAATGCCACGAGTAAATTTTCCTCGGTTTTTAAAAAAAATTAATTTAATAATTTTTAATGGAATTATTGCTTTAAATTAATTAAAATAATAATAATTTTTTTGGGCTAGTTTGTGTGGCCCAATTTGGTCGATGGAATGTACGGAAGGCAATTGCAATGGGATTGGGGCCTGATTTGCACAAGTTTATTTTTCAAGTGGTAGAAATGGGCCTCAAAATACAAGAATGCCGTTCAAATAAAGAACAATTTTTAACCACTTTTGCCCTCGTCTTGGACTTTGATCAATTCTCTATTAAACAAATCATCTCTAAAGAAAGTCAGTTAAATACTCCATTTAATTGTGAATTAAACTTTTAGAATAAAATTCTACACAAATAATTAAGTCATAATTTAATTTTAATTAAAAATTTCCAGCCGTCGAATTCTTAATCGAACTTTTGAAAACTTTTGAAGCCAACTATCCAGGTACAATAATTTCAAATAATTATAATTATTATATAATTAATCAATTTAGTTGTTATTATAATTTCATTTAATTAATTTTAAATGCCAGAAACATTGAGTAATTGTTGGGTCATCAATGCTCCCAAAATATTTCAACTTTTGTTGAAAATTGTGAAGGTACAATCACAAGACATTTAATTTATAATTAATTTAATTAATTAGTAATTAATTTGAATCTTTTTTTCTGAGTAGCCATTTATTCGTGGAACGACCCTGTCCAGAGTTCACATTCATGGGTCAAATATTCAAGAATGGCGGGCTGACATGTTGACACGTGTTGAGCCCCAATTTCTTCCCAGTTGGTTAGGAGGATCCAACACAAGCGTTCTGAATGTAATTTAATTTTTTTCAACTAATTAAACTTTAATTTATTTAAATTACTCTCTATTTTAGTACAAGGCATCCGAAACCAGGTTAGACATGTATAAGCTGACCCCACCCCAAGAAATATTTCCAGAGTCAGAACTGGACAAAATTGTACTCCAATCTGGTGACCAACATTTGGTCCACATT
>JAQIVZ010000897.1:0-46203 GCA_034700945.1 Arrhopalites spinosus | reverse complement strand
TTTTTACAATACAAAAACAATTTTTGATACTTCTTCTTGTACATATTATAATATTTGTACATGCTTTATTTTTATCTGTAATACTGCCGTAAGGATAGTTTTTCGTATGAATAAACGTCAGAATCCAAAATCACTTCATTTCCTTTTTTTGCGAAGAGATTACAATTGTCAATTGTCAGGGTAATTGTCAGGATTAATTTGTTTTATTTTATATACAGGCTATTGCTGTATTTTTTTTATTATTCTAAAAAATTGATTCTAGTCTATTACCGTATTGCATATTGGCATCTAATCGGCTCTCTCATAATTATTTTTGGAAGAATATTCATTCTTCATTAAATTTACTGTCAAAATTTATCGTTTAATTGTAGAATTATCTAGCTAATCTATTAATCCGATTCATTTACATAAATACATTAAATATAATGGCTCCGAGTAAAAGTCAAAAACGTAAGGAAAGTATGCTAGTCCCCCCAACCAAGTTAAAACGGACTAAATATGCGCCAAATGACAACAACAACAAGGCTCCGAATGAAGACAAAAAAGATGAAACTATTAAATCCGTCCCAACGGTCTCTGATCCTGGTTGTGCCAAAAAAGTGCCATCAATTGAAATTCTCTTACCCCCACCTATCAAGCCTCCAAATGACCCAAAGGATTATCGGGTCATTCGAATTACAAGTAATGGGACTCGTATCATTTTAATTTCTGAAAGTAATTCAAAGTGTAAAATGCCATTTAAAGTTGAACTTCCCTACATGTCGGACTCGAAAACAACTTTTATTGGTCATCATAAAGAAATGAATGTAGACAAGAATGTACGACTACAAGATTCTTGTTTCAATTGTGAAAGTTTTCGATTCGACAAATCAACAAAGGAGGGTAGTAGTGCAGATCCTATAGGACCGAAAGGAGATTCTTCTCGGCAATCTAAGCCCACTGAAAATGCAATGGTATGTTCTTTCATCATCATGAATCTGATTAATACTTTAATTGACAGATTAATTAGTTGTCTTTTTGTAGATTTCAATTGCTGTGGTCGTAGGATCCGGGTATTTGGATGAACCTTCATCTTTTGGTGGTCTAGCTCATTTTTGTGAGCATCTTGTATTTCTTGGGAGTGTCCAGTTTCCTTGTGAAGATCAATTCATGAGCATGATTCGAGTAAGTGAAAATAGATACTTAATGTACAGATTATAAAATGGGATAATCAATTTATGTATTATTATTGCCATTGTCTTTTTAGTTGCATGGATACAGATTGAATGCCTGTACAATGGCAGAGTCTACAATGTACTACTACGAAGTGAAAGAACAATATCTTCGCGAGACTCTTGATGTCTTCTCCAGTTTCTTTGTTGATCCTTTATTTCGTTTGGATGCCATGAAACGAGAGATTAATGCTGTTGATCATGGTGATTGTCTACTTTTAATTTGTCTGGATAATTAATTGAATTCTATTGACACCTTTCGTAGTTAATAACACATTATGTTTGTTTTGCAGAGTTTCGTATGAAACGGCAACATGACATGCTGATTAGAATGGAAATTTTGAAACACATGGCCAAAGATGACCATCCAATGAGAAATTTTTCATGGGTTAGTTTCAATTTTATCACGTAATTTGTAGAATTCTCCTTCATTTTTCAGTGTTCAAAAAAAGTATATTTTAATTCTTTTAGGGTGATAAGGAATCACTAGCTGGGGATGAATCTCCCGAACAATATGAAAAATTACGAAATAGCCTCGTCCAGTTCCATGACACACACTATGTTGGACATAATATAACTGTTGCCATTCAGGTTTTTCCCTCGTTATATTACATTTCATGATTATGTACATTTTGTATTTTAAAATATTTAAGTGTTATAACGATGACGAATAATTATGTCACAGGGTGCCATGTCATTGGATGATCTACAAGAAGTGGCTGTAAGTTACTTTTCAAAACTTCGACCAGGAAAAGTACGAGAGGACATTCCAAAAAGGCTGAAAGATCCTTACGACACTCCAGCGTTCAATTCAAGGTAAGGTTCTCGTTAATTATTCTTAACCACGGTATATAATTTTATGTACTTATTTTTACATGTTTTTGTTTAAAAATTATACCCAGATATCGTGTGAAGCCTGTAGGTGCTTTGGAGTATGTAAGAACAAACGATTATTTTACGATATCAGTTAGTCGTTTTAATTATTGAAATAATTAAATTATTTTTGGTGTTTAGATTTATTTAACATGGGCTCTACCTAAAAAATTTTGGTGTAATTACGAAACAAAACCGTTGGCCTATCTAAGTTCTGTCATTTCCTCAGAAATTTCTGGTGGACTCGTTGATTATCTCAAAAACAAGTATGAACAAACCAAATCAACAAAAAATTGTCAGAATATACAGTGTTAAACTCAATGAATTTTATTGTATAATATTTTTAATTCATTTTTTAAAAACAGAAATTGGATAATGGACTTATGTTCTGGCTTGCAATTTCAGTCTCGTACAAAATATGGAGTTCTTTTTGTCATCAAGATGTTTATTACAGATGAGGGTTATAAGAATCAGGACAACGTAAGGCATTATAAATTCACATTTCCTTTGTTTTAGAATCAATGACATGAAGAGACTCTCTTCAAGAAAGTAACGTTAAATATTCTAACACTAACTTAAAATATTAATTGTCACTCACAGATAATTGAATCAGTATTTGGTTACTTGGAAGCACTTAGGGTACAAGAAACTTTTCGAAAAATTGATTAAAGATAATTAAATTCAAATTAAATTCATGTTCACTGTTTTTATTCTTTAAATTTTAGAGACAAGGACCAAATAGCTTTTTGTATCGGGATATGCAGCAAGTGAGAGCGGGGAATATGGCCCACTATGGAAATAATCGGCCACCTCTGCTAAATGTCAAGAAAATGGCAAGCTCCATGCATACATACTCTTCTCAAGATATTATCAGTGGAGAGACAAAATTTTACAAATTTGATCCATATGCTATTGAAGATGCTCTGGACAGCCTGACAGTGGACAATTTAAATATCATGGTCTTTGCTCATGGGGATGAAGACTCTCGTTTCCATCAAATTGAGCCTCGAACTGCTTGTCCGTATGATGTTCAACGTAAGTAAAATACATTTTAAAAAATAAGTCTTACAACTCTTGCGTTTTTTGTGGTTCTCATATGATGATTGAACATGATTTTTAGCTTTCAATAAGAAATTACTCTGCCTTTGGGGAAAGGGAAAGCTTTGGACAATGTTTTGTACACCGTGTCAATCCAATCCTTATAAAACAATTAATTTTTCAAGTTTAAATCATCAAGGAGTAACCCCTACTATTGGTAAGTATCTTATTTTCTATTAATGTAGGAATATCATGGTATTTACTAAAGCGACATTTAATAATTTGAATTGTAATTTTCTTTAAAGTTCCTTTAGTAAACTCACAAAAGTTGGTTGTACAATATGTCCCGATTGAATTGGAATTTCCATTTTCATCCTACAAAGTAATTGTGCAGTCAAAAGGAGGTCGATCAACAGGAAGGAGACAGGCCATGCTTCATCTTCTTACAAGTATCTTACGATTTGAGTTAAGACAAGAAATGGGTTTTGCCAAAGATGCTGGTATCATGTCATCAATTGAGCCAGGGAATGGAAGTCTTCATGTATGTGCCCTTGGATATGATAAAATGAGTCTCAAATTAGTGCAAGATATTATGAGTAAAGTTTTCAAGCTCAAGAGTAGTAAAATTGATGAAGATTACTTTAACACTTCCAGAGAGTTTCTCTTGAAACTTGTACATTTTTTATTAATGCAACCTACTACGTTGGCACTGTAAGTATTGCAGTCAATTAATATATTTCCTGATTACTATTGATATTTTATTGAAAAGTTTGATCATTTGTTTCTAGTAATCTATTTCATCAACTAAAGTTTTGGGGAGAACAGTCTTTATTGGCAATGCATGCCGCTCTTGTAGATATACAGTTTAGTGACTTCAAAGCATTTGCCAGTGATTTTATGAAAGAGTTCAAAATTTACATGATTGCTGTGGGTAATACTCTCGAGGTAATTTAAACATTAATTTCTTATTTAGTTATTCTATCATAATTAATAATTAATGTACTGAATTTACTCAGAGTGATGTCCAACAAGTCACAAATAATTTTTTAAAACATCAGTATAATCCATTGAAGGATTTCTCACCATTTCTTGTTGAACGGGTAATGAAGAGAATAAAATTTTATTTTGTAGCGTTAGTATCATCAATTATAAAGCATTAATTAATTTTTGTGAATTATTACAGAGTCGAGTTGTCCAGCTACCAAACCTACAGTTGCATTGGAGAGTAGAAAGTTTCAATAAAAATGCATCTACTTCCATGATACTTAATTATTATCAGATGATTAATGTCAACATTGGTGATAATAGTCAAGGGCCTCAAATTTTGGGTGGTGAGGATCCTTTACGACAAAGTTCAATTAATTTCATGAATTATTTGTTTGTTAAATATTTTACTGATTATACCAATTTCAGGTCTCCTTATGCGAATGATGAGTCAGCCTTTCTTTACTCAACTTAGAACTCAAAAATGTTTGGGTTATCAAGTGGGGTACGAAAAAAAATTCATTTTGTAGTATTTATGCACAATTATTTTTAATATATCAATAATAAATCATGTGAAATATTTTAGCTGTGCTTTGAATTATGATGCTGGAGTTCTGGGAGCCTGTTTTCTGGTTTGTACGGATGCTGAGATATTTTCGTAAGATATAAAAGATTTATTTTTAAATATGACAAGCTTTTTTGAAAGCAATATTTTTTGTTAATTTTCATAGAGTGGATTTAGTAAATAAAGAGATTGATAGTTTTATTCAACAATTCTATGATGAGAACATTAAGAATATAACTGTGGAAGAATTTCAAGCTCTAAAGACAAAATATTATCAGTATCCACTCAAAGGTTTTACACACAATCATTTGAAAGAGTTCTTTGAAATCTTTCTTCTTCCCACGGGCAGAAATTATCGAAAGGCTTCTGTGCAAGTGAGTATCCAATTTTTTTTTCTTCACATATTTTGTCACTAATGATTTTCACAATTTTTTTCAATTTGCCTTAGGTCACTGGACACCCGAAATGTAAATCAGAAAATGGGCAAGATCCAATTTCTCCTAAAAACTCCTCATTTAAACAAGTTATGGAATTGAGTACGTATAAATTCCCTATTGGTCAGGATGAACCTGAAAATATTCATTACATACAAAACATTGACCTTCTTCACATGTATTTAAATCTTTATGGCCGGTGAAGCTGGTACAGTCTTGTCGATAACATCTTATACCATGATTAAAAAGAAATTAGTTGACGACAAACTCAGATATTTTCATTTTGTTTATTTCATTTGCAAGAAATAATTATTTATTATTTATGTTAAAAATGACATTTTATTTATTATTCTTTTTCAAAAGTTTTTCCTTTATACTAAAGCTCTTATATAAGTACACACTTAATTTATTATAGTAAAAAAATATAGTATAAAAATATAGTATAAAAAATGTATGTGAAGTGGTCCTATGGTTTAAAAATCAAAAATAAATCGGTTTGTATATTTCCGTTGGATTCAATTTTTTCTTACGATCACAGTCACAGGAACTTTGCTATGTGCGTAACTTTCCAAAAAAAGTAAGGCATGTTGTTCATATTTAAAAAATGATGTTTGCCTTGCTGACTAAATTTTAATTATTATTAGTTTAACAAATAAAAAAATATATAAAAGATGGGAATATAAAAGAATGGAAGAAGGGATTTGGACAGTAATTGAAATTAATATTTCAATTGAAAATTTTGAAATATTACATGTTTTATATATTTAGGTGAAATTGTACGACAGATAGGAAATGCTCTTCGAAAAAAGTGGAAGGCATTGAAGAAGTTCAAGGAAAGAAGGAAATGAAAGCTATAAAAAGATTCCATGTAAAGCTTGTGGAACTTGAACAGAGACATTAGCACGAGCGACTTCTGTCATATCATTGGCATTGATGAAGACTAAATAGTCTTGTTTTCCCTTGGTAGACTCTGAGACGGCTGTCATAATGATTCCAGAGTCTTCTTCTCCATCTTTTTTGGAATTGGGTGAGGGTAAAAAGATTGGTTCACCTGGGTATGTTGTCTTATTTTCTCTCCATAATTTTACATCCCCTGTCTCCACGTCCATTTTACAGAGCTGTACAAACATATTGAATTTAATTACAATTTAAAACAATCCGTAAATCAATTTTCATTTGATTTGATAATGTTAAATGTACTTACGGCATTAGCATAATAACCCGGAAGGCAAGCTCCAGTTCCATAAATGTATCGATGTTTCTTCCCCTGTACATTTGGGTTGATGACAGGACCTTCAAAGCCAGGCTTTCCAAAGTGTTGACCCGTTATAACGATACAATTATTTTCATCTTTAGTAGCCACCGCTCCCATTGTTTCTGTACTATCACTTTTAATTAAATTCACATCCCTTGCAACATCCTTCACATTTTTAATGAGAGGCAAGACAAAGCGTTGCATATGAGCAGGATTTTCATCCAATAAATCTTCTCTCCGTAGTCTCTCAATAATCATTCGATCCATGACGTCATCATTGTCATAAGTATCAATATCCATGATAATATTATTATATTCATCCTCAAAGGAGTTGGCAATGTGAAAATAGAAGAATGGTTGTTTGGAGTAATACTTTGTCTTGAATACTTCCCCTGTTCTTTTGTCTACTATATGAAATCGAGTTTTTTCAGACGGATGCCATTCCATTGTATCTCGGACTCCCTTCCCCACCTGAATGATAAATTTATTTATTTTAAATTGAAATGTTTGAATTTTTATATTGTACAAAAAGGGAAACTTACAATTTTAGCTTCGGCCATTTTGATAATATTACAAAGTAAGGGTTGCTCCAACATGACAATGTAATTTTCAGTCATTGCAAAACTATGGTAGTAACTGATGTACGTATTCCAAGAAGGATAAATGGTTGCCACCACTTCTGACTTTTTCATTGCTAATTACCAAAACACAATTAAATATGTCCACAAATTATTACATATACTTTATCTCAAATTACAAAGAAAAAACCTTAAAAGCCCCATTACCGTTACGTATTATTTACTCATATAGCTTTACCATACAACTGGAAAAAAATAACTGAAGGAAGTTAACAAACAAAACACATCATTCATTCAAAAATAAATTATTACAAAAATACGCAATACAAAGCAACAACTACAAAGACAATGTGGTATGCACTGAAAAAAAACTAGCCAAAAAGCATAATGATAAATTTAAAAAACAAGGTGAGAATCATTCATAAGACAAAATTTATCAGTTCCTTGTTACTTAAAACACGTGATTCGAAAGAAAGTCCCGTCTGAATTCTTTGAATAAAACGTATTTCAATTAGGTACTTGATATTCGACTCGTGCAATACATTTCACTGTAATGAGGAAATTGGACATGTGTAAACGTACAAAAATAAGAAAAACCACCACACTTTTCATGCTTCCATGCAATCGGTTGCAATCATGATTTTTTTTTGAGAATAATTTTATAAATTTGACAGTCTGAAAAATAAACATTTTGCTAACCATTTTTGACACTGTGACCATTAAGATTAGGTATTCTCATCACTTGATATTTACAAGTTGGCTTGAATCGTGTACCAATATTGTACAAGTCTCCCGTCTTTTTACACCGAAGTGGATGAGCTATACAAAATACAATGAATATAAGAGCCTGAATAATCTTAAAAGTGATTTATATAAAGGACAATTTTTGTAAAAAAAAAAACTCACCAGTGGCCATGTAAATTCCAAATACCTTGTAAAAGTCAATCTATATAAAGAAGACAGGAAAAGATTCTGTAGATTCACACCTGATTAAATTAGACACATGAATAAATTTGCAGAGTATAAAGAAACTAACTTTATTTTCAGTCGTGGACAAGTCACTTGGAAGAATATTGTGAATATGGCAAGTTTCCGAAGCAGCGTATACCTCTCCTTCAATAGTGTACAAACTCAACGAGTCATTGTCCGTAATTCCACTGGAACCCTGTACAAATATATATTTTTTTATTTGATATTTATATAATTTTAATTGACAATTTCGTAATTTCGTCATCACAAATATCATTTCTTGGTCAAAAAAATCATAAGACAGTGTGTGCTTACAAATGCACCAATGACACGATTAATAAAAGTCTTTCCTTCTCCTGGATGTCCCCTTGTAGAAAATTCGGGTAGAATTGGTTTCTTGAATTCAATGGCTCTCTTGTATGCTTCCGATTGTAGAAATCGTTTTGTGAATGTTACAATTCCATCCTGAATATCAAATTTGGACAACATGGCATAGCCATCAATGAAATGATTCATTGTGACCTCTCCAATATCAAATTTCCCTGGACCCACACGTAAATAAGAACCCTTAATCCAATCTGGAATTGTTCCTATTTTAATCATAAAAATTATTAAAAATTATATTATTTCATAAATATCAATACTAACATAATATTAAATATTATTACAAAATGCATCCAATTGGACTTTGTATTTCTACTCTCTCTCTCTCCCAAGAAGCCACAATCATTTTTAAATGTCTTAGTATTGCCTTAAAATTTACTTATGATGTTGAGATTGATTATATGAGACTCAATTTGAAAATTAGTATACAAGACAGGGAATGAAATGCAAGAGAAGAAAGTCATTAGAGTTAATATTGATGAAAAAAGGTGGATCCAAGTCACACACAGAAAGAAAGAGAGAGAGAGACATTTGTTCATTCATATTGTTTTTAAGTTTTATCATCACTCTTGACATTCATAGACTAGGACCCATAAAAGTTGACTATTGCAAACTTTGTGAGATCATGACGTGAGTGTCGTGGTCATGTATAATTAAATTCAAAAAAAATAAAATAATGGACTTGAAAGGAGTTACATAGAACTTAGAAGTAACAGTAACAGTAGTAGCATAAGTACAAAGAGATACAAGTTTGACTGAAAAGATCAAAAAGCCTCAAGCCATTATTTTGTACTACAAAATGTTATAATAATATACTATCATGATGATCATACATATAACCTAATCATGTATCAAAGAGACAACGGTATAGACAATATAGGAGAGTAAATAATTTTAATGTTTTCAACTTGTTCACTGTCCCTCTCGTTGATAGACTACGTGTTTGTGTTGGTGTGTGTGTGTGAGTGGACCTGTGATGAAAGAGAAATGAAAGAGATAGAGTAATAAATACTGAGCAATAAACTTGAACCTAAACATTGGCTGCCAAAAATTGTGTAATGAAATTTTTTGTCTTACTCAATATCTTACCATTCACCTTTAAAAATCATTTAAATTATAATAACAAAACATCAACCCATGTTTGTCCTCACACACACATTTTTCTCATTTTTCTCAGCAATTCGTCATAATAACAAATTTCAAATTTGCATCCATCTCACTGACTTATTCTCCTCAGATTTCTCTGAGGGGATTACATCATTTTACAGGTGCATTCTCAACAAGAAAATGAGAGAAAAAAAGAAACAAGTCAAAAAGAATTTTGTGTGTCCCTTTTTTTTCAAGATTGAGATGAAAAGTGAATGGAATTATGTAAGCGTGTGCCTCATAGTTCCAAAGAAGTCAAGGTAAACAGATGATCATCTATACCATTATTAATTCTTCTGTATACTCTATATATTCTCTATTGTTCTTGCCCCTCATCCCCATACAATGTGCTCTCATAGCTATTATATATGTCACTTTTTTTTTTCTCTCTCTCTCTCTTTTTTTGACAAGATTATATTATTGTCTCTTGCATCAACTTTTTTTTTATAAAGAATATTTAGTAGAAAAACAAGAACATGGGTTTTTGTTTATATGTGTGTGTACAAATAACTGTCAACTTTGAATATCAAAGCCGCTTTTTCTTGTTGTTCTTTTGCATGTTGAACGACTGTCCATGTTTTTATTATTATTATTGTTATTTATGCTAGGTACTATTTCTATTATTACTATTTCTTGCTCAACAACTTTTTCTTGTACCTTCTGTTTTTATAAATTAGTATTTAATTCTATACGCCTGTCTACCTGTAATGACATTTCACATGATACAAGGTATGTACTTATATAATCCGTGTTTAAAATATTCAAAAAATAATAATTAAAAAATATTCTTTCTCTTTGTGTAAATTAATAGGTGTGCTAATATTTCTTTTTAGAACAACTATCTTTAACTATACAGTATACACAATGTGTGTTACACATGACACCAAACTAGACTGGAATTAATATTTGCTTTCAAAAAATGATGCTCTGTTCATGTCTAGACTTGCTATTGCTATTCACTGTTGAATTCTGTTCTCAAATGACATTTTGTGAAGGAATGACATAAAAAAATAAAATTATGACCTCTACAATGTGTCAAATATGTATCACTGGACCCACATGTATTGTGTACTTACAAAGGCAATTTAAAAAAATTAAAGGGTTAAAAGCAAAAAAAGAAATTACGGTGAATTAATTTAAGTGAATTTAAAGGCACATTTGAAATAATAAATATCAAGTGACTAAAATAATAATATTAATAATTACAAGGTAAATAATACAATTGATTGGTTACCTTGAATTTCGGCAATGACGGGTTCAAACTGTTCCTCTTGATTACAGAAAACACTGGCTAAGCCTGCTGAGCCTCTCATGGCTGTAGGGGCTGTAAGAACCATTGGAAAGATTTGTATAAGACAGAGAGACGATCAAGATCACTAGGCTAAAGGAACCACCTCTCACTTGTTTGGTCGTACACACTCTGTATCACTAAAACAAAATGAGCCGAGATGTGCTCAACGTCCCAATCTCTTTTTGAATAAGCATAAGAGTGTAGTCTCCCCAAGGTTTATATAAGAGGCCTTTGCATCATCCTTTGTACGTATGTCTACCCTTCATTTATTTTCATGTTATTATCAGAGCAGCCCTTTTTTCACTTTTGAGGGAATCTTAGTCATATTAAAAAACGTTCATTTATATTATTATATCATACCTTATGTATCATACCTCATCTTGTCCACACTGACTTACCCAGTGTCAAACATTTTCTTGTACTCTTTGAGAATTATTTTTGTGGTCTATTTTTTTGACACTCATTCAATTCAATGCAGACTAATTATCTTGCCTCACACCTTCACCGTGACCACCAACACATTGTTACTTGACCATTATTAAAAATATACTTGCCAGCGCCTTTACTCAATAATACAATTAATCTTATCCTTGTCACTCTTGTCTACTCGTCTTTAATTTAGATTATTTAGTAATAATTTATTACAATGCAATACTACGATAACTAAATCATATTTAGTTATTTATTTGCTTTTTTCCTCTTTTTTATGATTGCTCCCCGTCTAATAGATTTTCTACCAGTAACGACAATATTACTTTAATGCCTTTTAACATCCGTAATTCATACAAAGCACTGTAAAATTTTTAATAATAGTTTTTTCTATAAATGGTCTGCCTATTTTGGGCAATTTTATCTAATGCGTACAATGTTAATTTAAGGGATAGAAATTGTCAAAAAAAACTGAAAATATTTTAGTAGGCCTAGTCTAATATTTTTAAATTTCCTTACAGTAACTTAAAATATTTACATTATGAGTATACTTCATGTGGTTTCTGCCGTTTGATAAATGTCACCAAAAATATTTTGGACAAGAAATTATTATGTTAATGTTTTGAAATAATGTACTGTAATTTGTATATGAGAGACTGAAATGTAGTGATGCTCTAATTTAGAGGATTTAATTCTCTAGTGGAGAATCTCCACTACTTTTCAATCTCATATAATTACAGGATTCAATTTAGAGAGGAATTGATCACATTATTGACTCGACTTTATTGACCAACACTAAAAATTATTATTCACAAAATCTTTCTCTAACAATTCTACAAATATTTCATATCATGTCTTACAATTCAAAATTTAGGTCAAATTTCCAATTTTAGAACATGAAGCATCATTATACACAATTTTTGTTCACAAGGATGGAATTCAATTGAATCCGAATTGTAGAAATTTTTTTAGAATGAGCGCAAATTAAAATAATAGAGAAGTAAATTCATTTTACCGTTTTACAATGATCATGGAGTCTACGAACGATAAGGATATTTATAAGTTTTTTTTTGTATACTATTGACTGCTACAGATACTCCCAGGATGATTTTCTTTACTCGTCATTTTCATAATCAGCTGGGTTCTTCCTACAACGTTGTTCATAATCCTTGTTTAGCTGAGTGATGCAGAGGTAAGATAATGCAAAGACTGTAAAGAAAACAAAATTAAATTAAGTATTTATGTACCTTCTGTGAGACTAGAATAAAATAAATTGTATTTCATAAAACGCATTTGAAATATTGTTAATGTCTTTCTACCCGTAGGTTGGGTATTGTGAATATTTGTATTTGAAGGAATACACAATTAAATGAGATGAAAAACTTAAAATTTCCAAAAAAAAGAACTTACAAGGAACCACAGTGAAAAATTCCTCTCTAACTCGTCTAATTGTATTTGGAACTCCCTTGACAAACCATCCAGCAAAAGCCCGTTGTTCATGTTGGGATAGTTTGTAATAAATGATCCCACGGATTTTCACTCCAAGATGACCAAATTCTAGACCCATTTTGCCAAAAAATATTCGCAAAATTCAAGACTTTTTTTCTCTCCCAATTTTCAAACCCTCCCACCAAGGTCGCCACCAAGCTTGGCCGAGAGACGACGCTAAATGTTCCGTCGCAAAAATCGTGTAGAGTTTATACTAAAATTGACCTCTTGAGACTCTTGACATTTAACAAACTGGATAATTGTATTGTTTTCGTTTATTGTAAATGACAATTTGTAATTAATGTCTATTTATGCATGTAGTAAAAATAGAGTACATAGAAATCTCCTGGATTTAATGATTTCTAAGACCAATTTTATCTGGTGAATCCAGACTCGGTCTTGTCATTCATAATAGTTGCACAATTGACCTTTATACATATTGGTCTACAGGGTAAAGGTCAGGACTGGTTCTGTGGGTCGTGGGTTTCCTCACCATCATGTTAACAATAGCTTACAACACGCAGAGTGACATTCCGCAATATAAATTGTGAGTCACAATAACAGTCGATTACCTAATCTTATGCACTCTCTCCCCCATCATGATGACTTGTTGACTTGTTGCATGTTCAATCTTTTTGACTGCGAGACAACTTTAAACAAATTGACCATCCCACGTCTCATTTTATGCACCTCTTACTCTTTTGATCAAAAAACAAGAAGCCGTCCCATAAAAAATTGGCCAAACTTAGATGTTCATAAAAATAATAAACTTTTTATTCTCTTAGTCTACTTTGTAAATAGTATAAATAAATTAAATAATATTCTTTTTGTTTGTAAATACAAAATAAATTAAATGTGTCAGTCAAATTTCTTTGTTTTTTTCGTTGTTGAACTTTGGAAAAAAAATAAATCATGTTTTTAGTGTACAAGCTTTAGCCAACTGAGCCTGAACAGAATTGAGATCATCCTCAGTTTTAATACACATGCCCCCAGAGCTTTCCAAAAATTTGGCAAAACCATCATTCTGTTTATATTGTGCCCAATATTGGTCTAAACCATCAATCCATCCCACTGGAGCTTGTTGTTGAGGTTGATCTCCAGTTGTTGCTGGGTGACGTCCCATCAATTTCCTGAATCCAAGAAAATGAAAAATATGATAAATTCTATGTACTAAAAAATAATTTAGTATTTAAATTAAATTAAAATAAACTCACGGGAATTTTGAGTAGGGCCGATTGAGCCGTTCTTTATAAATGCTACCACTATATCCAACCTGAAGACAAGCATCAAGATTCCTCATCATGAGTGGGGCATCCTTCACCCCCAATAAATTATTCCAGTATCCATTTCCCCTCTTTAATTTTGGTGGATTTGGCCTAAAAAATAATTAAAATTAAACAAAATAATTTCAAACTACTAAAATAAATTGTCAAGTACCATCTCTGCATGATAGTTTTAGTGAAGAGGGGTTCAAGTCCAGCCTCATAAATGTAATGATAATTAAAATTGGGTCGATGAACTGGAGGACAATATCCATGGACAAAGTCAAAGGCTGACCAAGCTCCCTCAACAAATGGGTCATACTTGCCCCATCGATAAGTCTTGGCTTCCTTCCGATATTTATTGACAGTTCCATTTTGTCCAACATAACCAATAATTTTGGGGTAGTCATTACAAATAACTCCTTCAATACGTAAATCCAATTTCCTCTCACATCGACGAAGAGCCTCCTCAATTTCTTTGTATTCTCTCATTCCAACATCTTCAACAGTCTCCTTGGACTTGAGAACAAGGAAAAGGAATCCTTTGTAGACTTGGTCAAAAAATTCTGGAGGAAGGTAGGGAGCACACACAGTAGTCATAATTTTCATGGACTGACGAAGTAATTGAGCTGATCGAAGATATCCCAATTCTGGTTCTGCATCATCCTCTAATAAATCCAAAAACATTCCAGCTGTCAAATTCTTTTGAATTTCAATCGTATCAACTGACAAAGGATCCAACATTTCATCGTAGACAACATCTTCCGGATCTTCCGTGGCTCCCAAATTTTCATCATCTTGATCCGGCCGGTATTGTTTCAAACATTCTTCCTCACAATCTCTTCGATCCACTATAAATTATTTTATTAATTAAATGTATTTTATTTAATTAATAAAATTAAACTTACATTGTCCAAGTTCTCCAGCTTCATTAGGATCCTGGATATCGAGGAAAAGGCCTTGAAAAACGGCGTCCTCTATTCTCTCACCCCCAGAGTTCAATGAGTCTCCTGGTACTTTACCACATGTTGTAAGTTCAGCTCTAAATTAATAATTACAATTAAAAATTGTAATTGAGATTAAAAATTCATTTTATTTTCTTTTGAGAGAGAGACTTACTCTCCAGAAGGGCCAGTTTGATCATTGGCATAGTAGACACAAGAAGAATGGAGAGGTCGGGGGAGGTAGAGACCATAGGGGCACTCTTTATTTTGGAATTTATGGGGTCCATGATGACAAAAACGAAACTCCCCCATGGTCCCCAAAAAGAGATCCACGAGGATGAGGGCAGGGAGGAGCCCTTTTAATTTTATCCAACTTTGACCCATTCTACAATCTTCCTTTGTCACACTCCCTCACTCTTCATGTCCACTTCAAGTGGCTCCTTGTCAACTTTTGTATTTATTTTCAATAAACAATGACACAACAAAACTCAAATCGTTATTGAGGCCTTCCCTTTGTTACTCACAATTAACATTTCAATGCAATTAACTAAATGAAAGTTATTTTTCTCTCTCTCTCTCTCTTTTACAAATTGAGGACATATTTTTGTTTCTAGTTGTTGTACAATTGTCCAATTTTTTTAACAATGGAATAAATTTAGAACAGGTGGACTCATTTTGAGGCAAAAATAAAAATTATGAATAAAAAAATTTTTGAATTAAATTTGACAGTACTTTTTTTATTAAGTAATATTTTCTTTATATAATTTTAGTCAGACACAAAAATAAATAAAATAAATAGAAACATGCATGGACAAATAAATACATTTTAATAGGGACTTGAGGTCACTTCACAAGAAGCTTGGACTGAGGCGAGGGCAGCCTCTCTCTCCGAATCGGATGCAGAGCAAGTCCCTCCAAATGCCTTAATAACCTTTTTGAATCCTCCATTCTTACGATATTGAGACCAATATTCTGACTCTGGTCTCGTCCAACCTGGTGCCCTGTCGTCTGCGTCAACAGCCTCGGTTCCGTTCAATGTTTTGAAGGGTCGATTGAGAGATCTCGTGTAGGGAGAAGGGGGGGATTCAGTGACGTAGGCTAGTTTCATACAGGCATTAACATTACTCCTCACTCCTACAAAGTCCACAACTCCCATCACATTATTCCAAAAATCTATGTCATCTGCCTTGAATTCTGGAGGAGCCACCACCCTACAAAAAATGATTAAAATATTTAATTTTAAATTTTAAAAATAAATAATTACCATCTCTCCAAAACGGTCTTGATATTGAACATGGCCTCCATAGCCACAATATAAATATGATGAAGATTAAACTCTCCTCGGAAGTTTCGGAAACATTGTCCATGAACAAAAGAGACAGCAGACCAAGCGGCTTCAATGAAGGGGTCATATTTTTCCATTTTGTAATTTTTGTTACGATATTTGTAGACAAAACTATCTCCATTCTTTTTGGTAAAGTTGGCTCCAACAATTAAGGGTTGCTCCTCACAGTCTTTTGTTATCAAGTGGAAAGTTGTGTGACGATCAAAGACACAACATTGTGCCAAAACTCCTCGCACCTGTTCATATTCTCGAAGTCCAATATCTTTAATGACAGTATCAGCATTGTCCAGGAGGTAAACCATCGTTTTGATGGCCTTGTCAACGAACACTTCTGGTAGGTACATGTGAGGACAGTGAGTTGTCATTACGGCAAAAGAGTCTTTGAGGAGGTCAATGATTCTTTTGTCCGTTTTAATAAATTCATTTCCTGTTCCTAATTGATTTCTTGATGAGTCTGAATTGAAATCATCTTGATCATCCATTAAAAGTTTGGTGAATAATTTTTGAGTTATTTTGGCTTGTTTGGCTCTCACTTCGTCTGTGGGGGCTGGAAATTGATAAAGTTGTTCTAAATCTGCAGCACTCGTAGCTGCTTCAACTCCTCCTGGTTCCGGGATGTGAAATGGATCTGTCCAACCTCCAAGACATTGGGCAAAACAATCCGGTTGAGCTGAGACTGTACAAATTAAAAATTAATTTTTGCATTTAAAACTATTTTTTTTATTCCTTACTATCAACCCCTTCAGTCCCTTCTTTTAAGTCTCCATCATAAGTGATTTCTTGAATCTGAAGTTTTGAATTTAATAATTAAATAATTTAATTTGATACTCTATTAATTAATTAATATGTACTATAATTTTTTGCCAAAAATGTCGTACTTTGCCAAGTCCAAAACTGTGAATTGGATTGGTACTAGAAATATCAGCATCTTCAGCTACTAAAGAGTCACAAATATCTCCATTGACCTGGGCTCTATAAAAATAAAAATTTTAATTAAAAATTTTAATTCAATTTTAAAAAGTGTCACAAACCTTCCATCTCCAATATCACTCCCTTTGGCAAAGAAAGTACACTCAGAGGGAATAGAATTTTTGAATAGGACACCCCCTGGACAGTCAGCAAAGTTGAAACGATGAGGTCCATTATAACAGAACCGGAAGTCGGTGAGGACAGTCTTTGGATAATTTAAAAGGAGGAGGAGACTCAATGTAGAGGAAATAATTAAGGGGGAAAACCACGTGAGGTGTAGACCCATGTTAACCACACGTCATTTATTCCTTTAAATTGTATTCAATTTCAATTTCAAGGGTCAAAGGGTACTTATAGTTATTTTAGTTAAATTAATACAAAATTAATATCAAAGAGACAAATGAGGTGAGGATTTTTTTTTGTTTAAGTTGATTAACAAATGTACACAAAATAAAGAAGGGGGGAGGAGGGGGGCAACTTTTTTTGTTTTCATTTTCAACGACAAAGACCAAAGTAGGGCACGACATGAAGAATAAAATGGTGAGGGGAGTAAAAGCAATTAATTTATTATTGTAACTTAGTCATACAATTAACTGTCACACTGATTGTTTTAATTTTTGTCTTGTTGTTTTATTTATTCCTCCTATTAATTTATTAACTAAAACTAACAAATGGTTCTAAATGGAAATGGAGGGTCGATTATAGGAAAAAAATGAAATTTTTACTCAACTTTTATTTTTAACTAAAATTTTTAATCTAAAGTTCCGTCCTTTTTTTCTTAGTTCATCATTTTTGCATGCCTCGAATCTTCGTGCGGGGAGATAGAGAGATGATAAAATAACAAAAGGGAATTTTCTTTCTTTTATTATCTTGATGTAATGGACCATTTACAATTTAATTCTTTTTGATAGAGGTGTAATGAAATGGAGAGCATGTTTTAACAAGTTTTTTTACATAATCAACATTTTCACCATTTCCTTCTCCTGTCACTTTTTTTCTCTTGTTGTTATTTTTATTTTTAACAACTAAACAAAAATGAAGTCACGGTTCAAATTTTTGGAAGGGAGGACGGAGTTTTTTATTGTTGAGGATCGTGTGGTTTACATTTTTGAGAGTGTTAGATGATGCAAAAAAATTTACATGATAAAAAAAAGTTTAATCTTGTTCTTTTTTATTGTATAATAAAAGTCATAACATGTAAACTATTCTTCTGTTGTACGAGTCATGACATTGACTTGATTTGCTCACCTCAAATTGGATTCTCAAATTGATTATGTTGGGTCAAAGAATTTTGCAAGGAAATAAATGTTTCTTTTTTATCTCTCAGACTAATTTTTTATTGTTACAATTTATTCATGAATGGACGAGAGTTAAATGTGGTTTTAAAAAAAAAGAGACTCTTATGTTGACAGAGGGAATGCCAT
Source organism: Arrhopalites spinosus (assembly GCA_034700945.1). Classification (NCBI taxonomy): domain Eukaryota; kingdom Metazoa; phylum Arthropoda; class Collembola; order Symphypleona; family Arrhopalitidae; genus Arrhopalites; species Arrhopalites spinosus. The sequence continues at coordinate 27,614 of JAQIVZ010000897.1, read as the reverse complement.
GCCATTGTTAAAATTACAATGACTCTCTTCTTGTCAACTTGGTCAAGTCTGTGTCATTTTCTGGTTGTTTCCGTCAGACCTCCTGTACATAATTAAATACTAACTGTCTCAAATTATATTTTATCTCTACATTTGTACAATGAAAGGAAAAGTTTTTATTCCATTTTTTTGTCAAAGTTAGTCAATTAATTTGTAAATTATTCCAATCATCATTAACTTTTGATTGTAATGTAAGATAAAGTTTGTTTTTTTAACTGTTTTTAGCTTTTTGCGTGTGAATCAAAAGAATCTTTTTCATTTTATTTATTTTATCTTGTTCATTGAACAATGTTCAGTTTTATTTTAATTTTTGTCAAAGTTGACCGGGAATTTTAAAACGAGAGGAAAATGATGAGAACTGAAATAGAAAAGTGAAATTAGTGAAAAGAAGATAAACGGACGATCAACAATTTAAAAAATATATAAATAATAATTCATTTATTTTTTTTGTTTTTATTTTTTTCATTGCAATGACTCTTAATAAATTGATATAAAAAAATGTATCTCAAAATACACAATATATTATTTTAATATTAAAATTAACTATGTTCAATGATATGTACATAGTAGACGGCAGAGTATTTAAATTTAACGACCTTTTCATTTTTCATTTCCATTTTTTTGACAAGAACTGAGACTGAGGTGAGAGAAGACAATAAAAAGAAGAGCCTAGCTTGTCACATGACAAAATTATCATACCAAAAAAGCACAAGTAAGTTAAAATTATTTTTAAAAAGGGGAAGCATTCATCATTCTAAAAGACACAGATGACAACAGTGGGGACAAGGAACAAGACTAGATATATATAAAATGAAAGGTGAAAGATCACATAATAAGCATCATTGATTTCTATAAAAAAGGGTAAAAAATAAATAAAGAAAAATCAAGAAATCAAGTTTAAATTAATTAATAGATAGCACAGAAAAATAAGAGTGGTATCATAAAAAAATCCACAGAAAGTTTGAAAGTGAAAGAAGATCAAGAGAGTAAAAATGGCACAATTCCGTTCATGTTTTTCAACGGAAGGAAGGGGGTGGAGAAGAAGAGGAATTGAATGTCATAACTCAACAAAATATGACTCAATTATGATTGAGTCTTTTCTCAGGTGAGTTTTAAATGAGAGCTCGTTAGAGTGAGAGAGAGAGAGAGAAATAAAAGTTAAAGGGTTGAGTAATAATTCTATGGATTGCGTGATGAGAAACCCAACAACAACAATTAGGTCCAATCTACACAACAGAAAAATCTCATACAAGAGAAGAGAGAGAGAGACAGAGAAAGGAAGGAAATGGTTGAGGCATGTAAAAGAGAAGGGGAAATATTACGATTTGTGCAATCATCAATTGCATTGTTCAATCCCCCCTCCTCCTCCTTCTACTTGGCAAAAGAAAATATTCAAGATAGGATATGAGATAGGAGATTTGAACAAGATTATAAAAAAAAAACAAAATTGTCTTCTCTTTTACATAAGTTGAGTATTATACAAGTAAAATGGCTGAAACAAATACTACATAATAATTAATAAAAAAAATTAAATCCATTGTTCAAGACTAATCTTGTAGGATTTTTCTTTTTTTTTTGTTGAAAACTTGTACGTTGACCAAGGTAAAAAAAATTGCAAAAAATTAATGAGGGGAATGAATTAATTTTTAATATTCGCTACTGTACGCATCGTATCCATGATGATGGGCTGGTTGATGATGATGTTGTCCATAGTCTTGATAATGTGACTCGACTGGTGCAGCCACAACGGCGGGGGCAACGGCGGGTGCGTAATGAGTGACGGCATGTCCATGGGACACTTGTTGAGTGTATGGGGAGGGTGCGTAGGAGTGATGGACGGGTGTGTGATGATGATGTCCATGATGGGCCTCATGATGTGGCTCTCCGTAACTGACCCGGGGATGAGCATAATGAGCAGAAACTGCGGAGTGACCATATCCGGAATGGCTGTGATGAGGAGCATAGGAATGATGAGTGGCTGGACTGTAGTGAACTTGATTTGACACAGCTTTCACTACTGGTGCTGCCTTGACGATTGGAACAGCGGCCTAAAAGGTCAGGTCAAAAATTAAGTTGAAATCGCCCTATACATCCCGCCCCTCTTTCTTTCTCGGGGGAAAAAAAGGGTGGCGGGTTGTACAGGGCCTTAATTGAGATTAAATTAAAGTTACTTTGACAAGGGGAAGATGATGAGTATGATGGTGATGTCCATAATCTCCATGGGCATGATGAACTGGTTCGTAACCGTAACCAGCATGATGGGCATGATGATCAGAATGGCTGTGACCATAAGATGGTGAGTGGTGATGAACCACTGGAGCTGCCTTGACGGCGACTGGAACGACAGCCTTGTGAACAGCAGGTGTTCGGTCAACGACGGCATTGTATCCGTGAACAGAGTCGGCAGTGTAAGTGACTAAAATGAGGATTTAATTTAATTATTATGTAAATTAAAATAAATATTTTCATCCTACCTGTACGAAGAGAACCGTCGGGGTCAAGAACGGAGTATTGTCCCTTGACAACATCACCGTCTCGTGACTCATGTTGAGACTTGACGTCCCCAGTTTGATGATCTTCTACTCCGTAGGCAAAACTGTACTTGGGGTATGACTAAAAGTAAAATGAGAAAAATTAAAATTAATTGTAATTTATTAATTCTAACGAATTAAAATCTTACATGATAGTCCACAACTTTGGGGACATGACCCACAACTTTGGCTACTGGATGACCCACTACAGCTTTAACTGGAGCTGCATAGTGAGCATGATGTCCATGATGTCCTCCATCATAATCTCCATATCCTCCGTGATGTTGGGCCACCGAAATGACAACCAAACTTGTCAATGTCAACAACTATAAAAATTAAAATTAATTAAAATTTCACTACCTATTTTTTTCAAAATTTTTAAAAAATTAAAATTTCCACTGTAGACTTAAACCACAAGTCACTGAAAAATCCAAAGAATTTTGACACAAAAAGAAAAAAAACTTGTTGAACACTTTTGCAGAAAAATATGAAACTTACAATGCTTCGAGTGGTCATGGTTGGAGGAGGAATTAGTTAAAAGAGAATAAGATGGAAAATGAGAGGGAGAAAAACTTGTTGACGGGTTGACTGGGGACAGTGAACTAATCTCAGTGAGTCGCCCCGGTAGGGTTTTTATAGTCATCGCGACCACACTGTATGACCACAAGACAAGGGACAGTCTTAATAAAAACACACCCCGTCTTGACACCAGGAGAACTAACCCTCGTTAGTTTTAACTTTAACTTTGACTTGGTACAGAGAGAGAGAGAAGGGGTACGAAGAGGTGGATGATAATCTTGTATTAACCAGTTGAAACTTTATTAAAATGTCTCTCTCTCTCTCTCTTTATTCTTTCTCTCACACCAATTCGTTGCTCTCTTTTTTTTATGTTCCTCCCTTTGACTAAAAAACCAAGTCAAAATAAAGAATTGGACTAAATATTCCATATTTCCACCCATTTTTTTGAATCCATTGACTCTTGTTCGAGTTCGTGGAATCTAAAATACAAAAAAAATGATCATCCTGTCAGATAATTCCTCTAACGAGAGTGCAGACCTCTCTCTCTCTCTTTTACTTGTCTTTTCCTTCGTTTCACACCATTTAATCACCAAAGGCCATTTTTATTATTTTTATTACAACTCTAAACTCTAACAATTCCATTTTTTATGAGCTCTCCTTCTTCTCCATTGCATCATCCCGTTAGAGTGGAAGCCCCATATTTATTTTTAGTCCATTTTTTTCTCTTGTACCAGGCAGAGGAGCTTTTCGTGGGACTCCAATCTCTTTTCAATCAAATTGAAAAACTCCCAATTCTTTTTCTTTATCAATATTTATTGTCATTTTGTCCCTTTTTCAATTCTTGACCATTCCATTTATTATTTGTGTTTGTGTCTTGTTGAAAAGAAAAATATGAATAATAATTTTGATGAATTTTTAAAATATTTTTTACTAATTTTTAACTGAATTTCACTTGACATGACTTTTGAGGGTAAATGTCCGTAGATATAAAAATAAATGGGGCATGGATATGGAGGTAAATGGGTGAGATGGGGATAATGATCTAAAGATATGGAAAGTGAAGGAGAGTTATATGGGAATTATATAAGAGTCTTCATTATGTATTAAATAATACTCAATTCACTCAACCACAATAACGCACAAACGCACTCAAAGTCATTTTCCATAAAGGAGGCCGGTCAGAGGGGGGGGAGTATAATATCTCGTTTTTTATAATTTCCATGAGAGAATAAATAAATAAGATTCCCAACGTTGCGTAGTCCCTCTTTTTTAATAGTGTACATTTTTGTTTGTTGTAGTAGACCATGTACAATTAAAGGAGAGTCATGTATACATTGAGGACTGAACTAGAATAAATTTTGATTCTTGGGATTATAAAAATATAAAAATTTAAGATACTTGATAATTGAATTGGGGATAATGGAGATTAAAAGTTGAAGAATTCTTACATATAAAAAAAATGATTTGGGAGAGTATGGATTACAAATGACATGAAGAGATGATTTTAATATTTTTAATTCCAATTGTATTTGTGTCTTCTCCCCTGACTCTGATCTCCCATTCATTTTTTTGTAACATTTCTTTTTTTTGACTATTCCCAGTCATGCTCCTCTAATTTTGGTGTGAGGATGGGGAATAAATAATTAAATGTGTTATTATTCATAATATTTCTTCTTCATCCTCATCCATCCATGGAGAGAGTAATTTTTTTTTAACTTTATTTATTTAAAAATTATTATTATGCAAATATCAACATTTCCACTTTTTTTTATTCTCTTTTTCCTCGTTTCACTTTCATTCTTGTCTAAATAACAAGAAAAGTTGGGGGATTGAGAATTGGATTAGAATTATTTTTTGAGAATTTTATCTTGTAATAAAGAATGTGTGAATTTTTTTTAAATGGATCAAATTTATTATCCTAAATTAAATCTTTAATCACGCAATGTGCAATATGATACAGTATAATTATTTCAAGGTAAGAATAATTTTTTTAAAAATAAATTTGATTTAATATTTTCCTCATTAATTAATGAATTATATAATAACACTACACTGTAGTTGATGGCACATTTAAATCTCAATTTATTTTCTTTAACTTGACAGCTGAACGATCAAGTGACGTCATTTCTTATTCGTCTCATCATTTGTTCATTTCCTCTCCTCCCCCCTTGTATAATGTAACATTGTAAATATTTTTAATTGAGGATGATTATTACGAGTGGTAAATAGTCCATAGTTTTTAATTTCATAATTCTTCTAATCATCACAAAGTTCCTCTCATTTATTAAAATGAATGAAGAATAACATTGCAAATTGTAATGGATGGACTGTGTACAGGTACAGATAGACAGTTTCATGGAGTAGGATATAGAGGCAATTAAATATTATTCATCTATTTCAATTATTGTTAATGATGATTGTCCTTACGTCGTGTGTCTCTTTTGTCTGTCTGTGTAGTGTGTTACAGTGTTCACATTTCCACATTTTAAATAATTTTTTTCTCTCTCTTTCTTGTAATAATAATACATTCCTCCTCCATTGTTTTTCTTGAGTGATTTTTTGTTTGTGGAAATATTTCACATAATTTGTCTAACCAAAGTGTCCATTCAAATGTACTGTCTCTCTCTCTCTTACTAGTGGACGCACGAGTCAGAGTGTTAACTTTGATTAGTCATTTAAGAGAGAGAGAGAGAGAATAAAAAGAAGTGTGTTAAATTGAATTAATGAATTATGACAATTCTTTTTATTTTACATTGTATTTTATTTGAAAAAAAACTTGTTTTAATTCCCCTTTTATTTTTTTTGCTGCGTAGTAAAATATATCTCTGTAATTTTTTACTATTATTTTTTTTTTTTTGAATTTTAATTCCTTTTGTCTTTTCACAGTGTTGACATTTCCGCTCTCATCCATCAATACTTTAAGTTTAGACTTTACTAGTTATAGTTGTTATGTATTATTATTGTGAATTATAATCATAGTAAATAATAATTAACATTAATTCGCACACAATTCTCTCACTCCATTCAACATTTCTTCACCATGTTTTTGATGTTTAAATAATCATTCTTGTCCCCATCAGTAAGAAACAATACAATTAAATCTAAAGATATTTTTTGGGGAGGAGTCTCAGAAATAGTTTACAGGGAATTAAAAATTAAATAATGACAACTTTGAAGTTGTACAATGTACATGTACTGATAGTAAGGATAGAGAATTTTATTTTTATAAATTATTAAATTAAATATTAAAAATTGAAGGCAAGTTTAATATTAAATAATGATCCATTTATTTTGAGTCTTGTCAAGGTCCTCTTTCTTATTTTTTGGGGGGTAATAATTTTGACTTTGGAATTATTTTCTTTTTTTAAAGAAAGAAATTAGAGCAATTATTATATATTTTTGGGGGTTTGATAATGATGATGGGGAATAATGGTTTTGACTGCTAAAATTAGGGCACAAAAATTGTATTACCTTTTCATACATAAAAGTTATAGGACAGTGTAGTGTGTAAGAATAAAAGGACCAAGTTTTGTTTGATGATTTGTGTGTAATTTTGAGTCCCTTGAACCATAATAATGATGATCATAATAATAATTCTAGTATAATGGAAATATTATGGTGGTAATTGTGTATTAAAAAAGATAAATCTTTGACGTCGTGTTCTCTTTGATTTTGTTCAACTCCAAGTCTCATGCAATAGAGAGAGACTTGCCTTCAAAATAAAGTCATAATAGTATTTCTCTCTATTAACTTTAGTCTATTGTTGTTAAATTTGTATTAAATAGCTGTTCGTCTTTGTTGAGGAAATCACGAAACAAATTTTTGTTGAATGAGACTCGCTCTGACTTTCGTCAAGTTTACTCTTGTTACTTTTTAACATTTTTTTACCTATTATTCTCTGGTTCTCCCTTCATGTTCATCGTTCTTTTTGTGTGGCCATTGGCAAGGCCACATAGTCGGTTCGTCTCGGCTTCAAGCCAATTTAATTTTTATGATAAATCTTAAATTTCTTTCCTATAATGTAATCTATTAATTTGTGCCTCAAATTCATGAGGAATTTGGCAACTATTTTTTTGTTGTCTTCTCAATTCTAGGTCAATGAAACTTTAACTCTTAATTTTTTTTATTATTTAATTTGTAGTTTTTATATAACTTAACTACTACTCTTACTCCTGCTCCTGCTGCTGTGTGCAGGAGATAATAGTTTTGGTAATTATTTATCTTTTTTTTGCTGTCTATGCCTGTCTTGTCAGTCATGGTCTTGGTTCTCGGTAATTTTTTGATCCTCAATCCACATAATTATTTTGTCATTTTAGTCATGTAATAAGGGTTAAAATATTAATAATAATAAAAAATGTATCTCGTCTCGACTCAAAATTGTTGATTTGAAGGGAGGAATGGAGAAATAATAATAATTAAACTTGTTCTAGATTTAACAAGATGAAAAGTTAAAGAAAAAAAAAAGTTGATTATTTTATATTTTTTGTACTTGGACAGAATGAGAAATGTACTGTTATTTTTTTTGTATGTATTTATAGTTGTCTGTGACCACTTTCTTTATTACTTTATAATGACAAAGAGAGAGAGAGAGAGAGAGAGAGAGAGAGAGAGAAATGGTGATGGTGGAGTAATAATAAATTGAGAGAGTAAAAGTTAAATGGAAATGATGATGAGATAAGGTATAAATTCTAATTTATTAAGGACAACTCCAAAATAAATATTTCATTCCTTCATTTTGCCACTCTTGGCCCGGGAGTGGGACATCTTGTTCATGTTTTTTGTAACTATGGAAGGACGTGACTGATCCATAAAAAATTGGACCCAGAACATCGTCATCGAGATAGTAGAAAAATGGTTTGTTGAAATTCACGACTACTCCATCTTTGTCAGATAAAGACATGGGTTCATCTGTAGAATCTTCTTCTTCTTCTTTCACAACTTGAACTTGATCCAGTTGTTCAGTTGAAGTTTGTTTGATCCTTTTTTTGGACTCGTTGTTATTCTCTTTATTCTTATTTTTGGTCGTCTTAGTTTTATTCTTGATGACCAAGTCCCTTCGTTGAATGTCACTGTCCTCAGAGAATAAATCGGATTTTAATCGAGCCAACATTTCTTTATTTGTCTCCCCATCTCCGAGAGTCTCTCCTGGAGTTGGATCCTGTTGAATTTGAGGCTCAAGGTCACTGTTGTGAATATTTAGAAAATTTTCCACATTATTCATGTGACTTCCTGTCCCCACTGCAACTTGGAATCTCCAGTCTGGGCTCAAACTCAAATGAACATTTTGTGACACGGACTCGAGAACATTTTTCTTTTGAACGTCGTATCGGCAAAATGATTCTGTTATTCCCAGCTAAAAAAAGGGATGAAAATTAATTAATTGTGATCAAACATTAATGATGAATGTTAAATGTGAATGTACCTTTTTTAGTTGACGAAAGAATGAGGTTGGAATATTTGTAAAATTCATTTGAGGAATTCGAATCCTCACTGTCTTTTCAACTCGGGTATTAGTATGAACTTTTCGGAGGTGACCCTCGAGATCATTCTTGACAAAGTCTACGACTGTCCCATTATTTTTGGGAAGGATGAGAACTAAGCTCTTTGATGAAAGCTGAGTAGAGGAAAATAATTAACAAGAATGAATTTAATTACTGAATATTATTTTTAATTGGAAAATAATGGCCTTGTATTTATTTTTGTATCTTAAATATGTTTTTTTACCTTGAATGGAATTCTAACTGCCACATATTTGTCTTTAGGGCTACTCAATGGAAGAGCCGTGGACTCAAAAAAAGTTACTTGATCAGTTGAATCCCCAAATGATTGTTGGAGGGTTGACCTGAGAGCATTAGCTAAAGTTGCTTTGTAATGAAAAGTGTTTGTGAACACACCTTGTGTATAATTGAAAAAAGGTAACCCCCACCATCCTCCTAATATAAAATGAGAACCAATATTAATTCTTTGATTAGTTAATTATTTTTTGTTAATTTGTTGATGTTCTTTGGGGGGAACTGTACCTTCAGGAACTAAAGTCCCATAAATTTTCCCATATGTTTGTACAGCAATTCTCGAATTAATTTCAGCAACCACAGAGTTGACATTGACGGTCGTAGAATTGTAGTCGACATAAGAAATTTTGGTCTGGAGTCCTTCTAAATTGACTGGTCCTTTGAAACCGTGACGAGAAGTGTAAATGTCACTGTAAATAGTGACAGCGGGGTCCTATAATAATTTAATTTACAATTTTTGACCAAAAAATACTAAAATGTTGACGAGAAAAAAAGAAAAGTTTTGGGGAAAGATGTTGGGCAATGTTTCCCTCATCAATTGGAAACAATGCCCAATCTTTCCTAAAAATTGCTGTCAATTTTTTCCTGGACACAATAATGACTTACACTGGCTAATGCTCCAAGTATTTGTTGATAAGAATCATAAATCCGAGATTTGGGTGTTTTCAATGCATTGTCAAATCCATATGCATCAACATCCCACACTTGTTCATTCACAACGGCTTCAAAATAAAAACTTTGTAACAATTAAAATGCAATTTCATTTGAGTAAACTATAGTTTATAAATTTATTTCAGTACCCAAGAGACGACCCAAACCAATTGTAGAGTAGCCTGTAACGCCAATATCTTCACCAACTTTCCTTGTGAATTTATCCCGAAGAATGGCATAGGAGAAACTTCTATAACTGTCAATTATATCAGCGGATATTTTGACCTGATTGACTGGAGTATCGCAAGAACCAATATCAACAAGTAGTAAAATTGGAAATAAAATGACGAGAATCACTTTGTGACTTGCCATCATGTCTTTTTTTTGTTGGACCAAACAATTTTGAGCATGTGAGACTCAAGAAGAAATGAATTAGACTAACTGGATGTACACATGAAAATTACATAATATAATAATACTTAATAGGGAAGGAAATGAACTTTATCAAAGGTCATTGGCTCTGTCATCATCATCTTATTTTGGATCTTTAATTATTTGATCATGTTTGAGAGAGAGAGATGAAACCGGTCCAACTGACATAATTTACAATGACAGGCGACAAGATGAGCAGAGTTTTGATTATCATCTCGTTGGCAATGTGTTTAACGGTTGGGTGGAGTCGCTCTCTCTGTCTCATTGTTTTGCCGATTGACTATGCAACAAAAATGACCCGAGTCAAATTGTAAATACAGCATCTTTAAAATATTTAATTGCAAAAATGAACTTTGTTAAAAAATGATGACTTCATCATCGTTTTGCTGGAGCAAAATGAGATTAACAGCGAGGAAGATTTTTCATAGAGTTTCCTGGAGGTAAATTTTGAACGAATTTCGGCAAATTTTTCCATTTGATTTTGACTTGACCTCTTGTCTTTTTTGGGGTTTGTTTTCCATTTGGCTTTCTCAACACCTCCAAAGTTGTCACTATTTGTAATTTTTAACTTTAATTGTGTTGATAATTTGGATTGGAAGGTATATTAGATAACCAAACTTATTTAAGCAAGACAAAACTTTGAATTATATTATGAAGGGCCTTCAAAAGCATTTGAATTTGTCAATGTTGGAGTCAGTTAAGATGCGTCATCGTCTCGTTAACCCGGTTGTCAGTCGATGGACACACTCTGGTGCAATTCAAAGTCCGTTAACTTCACGAAGCAAAGAAGCTTCAAGTAAAAGACAAAGGACTATAATACTAGCTGGATTTGGACTTGGGGTAGCCGTTGGTAGTAGTTGGGCTTACAAAGAGTACTCTCAAAAATTATCAGCCAAACCTTTAATGAATACTAATAATACTGGGACAAGTTACATACTTCAAGCGGCTCCAGATTTTCCACCATCTCGAACCGTAAATATATATAAAAAATTATCATGTTGTCTTGATGGGATGTAAGTAACATTTTCATTTACGGTTTTATTGTGTATTTTAGATTATATTTCCATCAGATACATCTGGACTAAAATTGACACTTTATCAGTATCAAACATGTCCTTTTTGTTGCAAGGTAAAAAAATACATGCTTGAATGATGGACAAATATAATTTTATAAATTAAAATTATGATGATAAATTGATTTTGTACATTTGTTTTTTTGAAAGGTTCGAGCAATGCTTGACTTTTGTGGCATTTCCTACAATATTGTGGAGGTCAATCCAGTTTTAAGAACACAATTAAAATGGTCTGATAAATATAAAAAAGTTCCAATTCTCATTGTTGAAACACCAGAGGGTCAAGTGCTTCAACTAAATGACAGTACTATGATCATCAGCGCTCTGTACTCTTATATGATCTCTCATAAAAACGAGAACAAATCAAATAGTCAACAAGAGGGTGAATTACTGCGTCTTGTTCAAAACTATCCCACTATTAAATTTACGGTAAAAAAAACTCTCCGATTTATACGTCGTAAAAAATTAGATTAGAAAACTTTTGAAGGGAAAAGTGAATTTGTTTTTGTTTCAAGTTTTTTTTAAAATAAATAGTTACATATTTTTTATATCTGTAGGATGACGAAGGTGTTGCCCAGACTGAAATCATGAACAAATATTCTATCATGAATGATCTTCAGGGAAAAGAATTAGACGCAAAATCCCAAGAAAAAGTTCTTCATGAGAGGAAATGGAGGCAATGGGCTGATTCTGTTTACGTTCATACCTTGTCACCAAATATTTATCGTGAGTATTCATTTGATATTAAAAATAGCTAATTTATTTTCAATCGTATTTGCGACAATTGTATTAAATAACATTTTGATGTATCAAAATGTATTTACACATTTTGTATTCGCATCAAAATTTTTTCATATAGAACAGAGTTCTCTTTCTTGGCATTTCAGGAACTATCCCAGAAGCTGTGGAGTCGTTCAAAAATTTTGACAGGGTAATATATGAATATTTTAAATTTTTAAATTGTAGTATCATTTTTTCAATTTATAACACTGGAATTTCCATTCAACATTAATTATTTTTATAAGTTATTTTTTCGATATTTTTTTAAGGTTGGAGAATGGGACAAAAATTTCAAAGGATGGGAGAGATCTCTTGTCATTTATGTGGGTGCATTTGCCATGTGGTTGATTGGAAAGAAACTACAACGTCGACACAATCTCAAGGAAGATGTTCGTATGTCATTGTATGACGAAAGTAATTTTTGGCTTCAGAGTATTCAAAAAAAGGGTCATGGGGATTTTATGGGTGGGTCTAAGCCAGATTTATCCGATTTGGCCGTCTACGGTGTGCTTAGTAGTATTGAGGGATGTGCAGCATTCAATGATTTAGATGCAAACTCAAAAATTATTAGACAATGGTATCGGAAAGTTCAAAAGCATGTGCAGAGTCAGACAGCTTAAGACCACACAAGTATGCATTCATTTGTTGTTTTTTTTCAATATATTTGGCATAATTTTGTCTTTTTGTCATGTTTTGACAAGTCCAAGGGTAGTAGTTTCATTATTCAAATTAAATTATACTAAATATTGACAGAGAATTGTCATGTTGTCTAAATTAAAAATCCACCTGTAAGAATGATGAATAAACTGACTAATAATACCACACATGTCATTATTTCCGGTCAAATATGTACTTAATTCGTTATAGATTCGTATATTTCCGAGTCTCACAGGGTGCTTTACCGTTTGTGATGACAATACATAGTGTTCTTTTTTTAATTTTTAACAAGTTTCTTGCATAGCTCATATTCATAAAAGTCCAGTAAAAGTGTCAATTTACATTACATCACGGTTAATTCTGTTATATGACTCACGGTTCATATGAGAAGACAATAAAAATTTCAAAAAACTTTTTTTTTATTGTCGTTACATTGAACTCAATGTATAATTTGCATAACGGTCGAAAGCCTGCAATTCTCCGAAATGCTTCGAATTCTGATTGGCTGAACTTCAAGTGCCCTTTTTCGCCTCCTTCCCTGACCCCTTGGCTTTTTTCTATATAAAGGACCCCTTTTGAAATTTCTTCAGTTGTGCCTTGAATTTTGTGGAAGAAGCATCTCGTCGTTTTGACAGTCTAGCTCTGCCTTAGTAATTTGGAGAATTGGCAAACATGGGACTCACGACAATGAAACCTGAAACAAACACTGTAAGTTTAATTTACATTTTAGTTTAATTACAAGTTTAGTTTAAATTGAATCTTTCTGCTGTTCATTTTGTGTTAATTTTCAAAACAATTATTTTCAATCATTTTTAATGAAAATTTTTATCAGGATAATAAAATGGATACCTCATCCTATTCGCTGGTGACCCAAGAAGGACAAGTTGACAATGGCAGATCACGAGAAGAAGAATTAATTCACATGGCTCTGTCAAATCACTTAGTAAAATTGATTAAACGAAATTACTTGTATTCTAAATGACATTTCAGACTTAATTGTAATTATTATGAATTAATAATTTTTGATCCTTTTGCATTGTGCAGATTCGAGACCAAATTGTGATGAATGTTGATGTAAAAGAAATACTAAAGTGTCGCCTCATCAACTCTAACTGGGATGACACCGTGACGTCTCTCGTGTCCAGGTCAAAGGTGAATCTTCCCGCCATCTCATTTAAGTTTGCTCTCCTTCAAGATGACAGCTTTGGATACAAGAGCACTGAGGGTCATGGCGATTTAATGGACTTTACGAAGCTTTTTATCTCCTCGTCAAACTTCCCCTACAACAATTTCTCTTTTCAAGATGGTCCCTTGATGACCTCAGACATGATCGAATTCCTGGCCCATTTTGGACATTGTGTGAAAATATTATCTCTGGAAATGTCATTTTCCATTTACACAATGAATCTTCCATATACAACGGTCGGGAACTTGAGAGAATGTGTAATCACTGGAGTGCCCAATGTTGAATCTTTGACTCTGAATGGAACACCCCGTATTTGGGAAGAGATGACCTTCAAATTATTTCCAACGGGTCAAAAATTACCACGATTGAAAACCCTCGAATTTGGTCAGTGTTATGTCAACAGTCGAGTTATGCGTGACCTTTTGGTTGCTGCAGTCAATCTGGAGATGACGAAAGGAATCACGTCTCATTGTCTCAAGAAAATATTCAAAGCCAATAAAAAGGAAACAATGACAACTTTCTTCTTTGAGCCTTGCAACGGTGAATTATCCCTCTGTCATCAACTGACCTTGTCAAAACCTCAATTACAGGAAATTGGATTATACTTTGCTCCAATTTTTGAATACAAAAGAATTTGGCCTCAAGTTGGACACATTCTCACAAAATTACTTGAATCTAGTCAATTAAGCCTTCAAAGAATTACAGTCTTTCATCCCGTCTCGTTTCTGGGTCAGTCAATGAAAATTCCTCAACTTGTCAATGTCAAAGAAATTACTTTCTCAGAATTTCACGACTCCTATGAATCCCCAACCATGACTGATCATCAAATGTTTCCAAGTGGTCAACGTCTCTCAGATTTATTCCCAAATCTTGTCAAAATCCACTTTTTTTTGGACCCACCGACGACCGGACGAAATGATTTGGTTTGGGAGAGCATCTTCAGGGGGTCGGAGAGTCTTCCTTCAGTCAAGATGCTGGAATTCGATGCATGTGCCAACAAGACAGTCATGGACAAATTTCCAACCCTTTTCCCCAATGTGGACCATTTGATCATTAAATTGAGGACCCTAACTCATTTTCCAAGTCTTTTTGGACCTTTTTGGACAATTTCTCCAGATGTCAAGACCATGGAGATTTTCGTTAGTTGTAACCTGGATTACGAATACAATGAGAATTTGTGTGTCAAAATGGATTCTGTGATGACTGGAATCTCTGTCAGAAAGTGTCATCAGTTTGCAAATAAATTAGCAAGACTTCAGAGCAAGGGTATTGAGAATTTGAGGACTAATCCTTCCATCGTTAGTTTAACCAGTAAGTCATTTAATTAAATTTAAACTAAATATATTATAGCCATTGTGTCTTCGTTGCGATTAATTTAAAATTAATTATTTTTGCAGAACTCAAATACTTTTCCATGGAATTCAATTTACGTGGCTCAGCATGGGCTGACCCGACCAAACCAATCTTTTCACATGTGACTGGTATTCATGCCTTCCAATTTATGAAGGATCGTCAAAATCTCGTCGTCAGTCTCAACCCTCGTCCAAGTCCAACTGCCCTATCAATGGTAATTATTTCATTTGTTTTATTCTATCTTTTATATGAATGGTTCTTGATGATTTTGATTTATTTTGACCACTATTTTCCAACTCATACAGTAACTGGGGCCTTGGACTTTGTCTTGGACTACATTTAACTCTCAAAGTGGTCAACTAACTGGAGTTTTTATTCTTTGAGGATTATACACGTGATTAAATCTATTAAGACTTGTTAACTTTTTTCTGTGAAAATAATTCTGTGATTTGTGACTACCACTTAATTATTTAATTTTACTTTGATATAAAAATAATATTTCTTCTTTTACATATATCTACGCAAGTTTAATATTTAAAGTATGTTAAAAATGTGGATCATGTTGTGATATTAAAATAAAATATTTACATTTTGACACTTAATTTTTGTTCCTTATTCTACAATAATATGCATGTAAAATATTACAAAGCTTTAACTGTTTAAAAAATTATATTTTATTAAAATAATGGATAAACTCATATTTAAAAAAATGATCACATATCCTCTTGCTTAGAAATAGGAAAAGAGTACATAATGTCCATCATGGGTAACTTTGTCACAATTTTCCAGTCTTTGACCCCATCCTCATCAGCATGATCCAGCCAATAATATTCCACAGATGGTAAGACAGTTTGACTCCAAACTTGACGAGTATGTTTAACAAATTCTTGTTCAAGTTGATTTCCATGTTTTTTGGCCAGTTTCTCTGTCTTGTTCAAATATTTCATACTCTTCCCATCCCTGTCATTCAATTTGTAATAGTAGCCGAGCAGATGATAAAATCTACCACAAAAATTAATAATTTAATTAATTAATTTAAAATAATAATGAAAAGACTCTCACCTCGGCTTGTGAATGGGCACAGCTGGAATGGACTCTTTCAAAGAGCCAATGAGTTCAGTGATCCTTCTTGTGTCACTTGGATAATACTCAAATTGACGAGACATTCGATGAAAATGTAAAAGAATTAAATAACATTGCAATAATTTCAAGTCTCCTCCTACACTGTGTATTGTACCCGTCTTTGGAGTGTGTCTCTTTGCCTAATAATAATGACAATTAATCATCATGTTAATTATTAATTATTAATTAAATCTTACCAAATCGAGCCAATACATGGCTTCAGTCCACATGGAATATCTGACGTACCAAAGGGACAAACTTGCCTCGAGATTGTACTGAATTTCCAGTTCTCGAAAATTTGATAGAGCTTGACTCCATTTCTTTCCAGTGACAAATTGTTCACAACTAAATTTTAATTAAATTTAATATACTTACTTTAAATTGTACTTTAAAATTAATTCATACATTTTATACTAATAAACTCACTATAGAAAAGGTTCGGCAGTACAACTACAGTCTAGAATCAAGTCCATGTTTAGAGAGAAATAAATGGCCATGGCCACATGATCATCCTCTTGCTTAGCCATGTACCTGTATGAAATGAGATAATTAAAATTACAATTAACTTGATGACTAGTTACTAATTTTTACCATAGTTTTTCTAGAGACTCAACACTCTCTTGAATTTTTGTACGATACATTAGAGACCTAATTAAAATGGGATAGACGAGACAGTTATATCGATTATTATGAAGAAGATTTCCCATGCGAAGAGCAATACGACTCGAATCAATGGCTGACTCTGGTTCTCCTCGTAATAATCTAAAATAAAATCTTTGTCAATTTTATTTAAATCACTTGCTTCATGAAATTAAGTAAGAATTACCTTATTGTTGAAAGACAAAGGAATAAATCACAATTAGTTAATAGTCCATATTGAACAAAATTATTATCCAGAGCAAAAGATTTTTTGAAACTATGAAGAGCTCTCCTCTCATACAATTTGACTTCTTTATGTCTTGCCAACCCTGCCAAACTTTCCATTATGTCACAATAAACTGACACCGTTTCCTAAAAACGTTAAAAATTAATTTAATTTATTTTTTGGATAATTAATTTTCAAATGTAAAATTATTTTACATTCATATCTCCCTGAATGTTCTCTGTGCAAACAATTTGCCAAAGGGAGACTAAGAGAGCCAAGTCAAAATGTTGGTTCCATTTGTACAATTCATGTAAATACATGAATGAGAGAATTTTCATTATTTCCCATTCAATTCTATAAAAAAGAAGAAAACGAAACAATTTAAATATTAATTATATTTTTAGTTTTTTAGTAGTAATTACATTTAAAAGAAAAATATTTGTTTACGTTTCACTGTCAAGTTTCATTTCTTTTGAAGACAACGAGGAATATTCCACAGCTTAATTAAAGTACATTTTGATTTTTCGATTTCTCGATTAATCTTGTCCTTTTCATCCAATTTGGGTATGTCTATATTTAAGTGATTGAGGGTTCTACAAAAAAAATGGAAAAACTAACTTTAGAAAGGTTGAAACCAATTTTAATTATTTAATTAATTAGTTAAAAGTTAAATTATTTAAATTTTACCGCCTGAAGAATGGAATGGCTTGATTGAGGTATCCAATCTCAAAATGAACAAGTCCATACAGAAAAGTGGATCGACAAAGAATTAAATTTGTAATGGAGACATCATCAGGATCATGAAGACTCATTTCTTGATGTTTAGTAGATCCCAAATCATCTGAATCAGCTAAAAGTAGTAAAGAATCATCAAGTTCTCCCATTCCAATCATAAGATCCACCGCCTTGTGTAGATTAATTAAACTTTTCCCGAATTTTCCAGCTCTTCGATAATGTTTGAATAATTCTAGAAAAACTTTGGTTTGAATGATCGGACATCGACATTTGGCATGAAATTCAGAATTTCTCTTGACACTATAAGACGAATGACGACTCCCAGTGGGAGAAGAGCCACCAGAGAGTGACATTGACACTCTCGACTTTTTTCGTGATGATCCAACAGTTGTAATATCTTCCATAGAATTATTTAATAAAGACATTCTATTTCGATATCTCGACGTTGAAGACAATCCAAAAAGACCAAGTTTAGTATACAATTCATCACCACGTAAATGACGATTGTGAGATTCATAATATTGATAAATTTGATCATTATCTTTGGCTTGATTTTGAAGACTTTTCAACACAACTAAATCTTCATGAGAGTCACAAATTTTTTTGAAACAATTGCGAGTCTTGGATTCAAATTCTATAATTTCTTTATACATGTCAGCTTGAAGTGAGACTAATTGACCTCCATGAATTTGACCTCTACTTGATAACAAGTCTGACATTTTTTCTCTTAATTGAATACTCAATGCTTTTTCACTTGTGTCCCCTATGGGGATTTCCATCCTTTCTTTGATATCGTCAACTGATTTAATTAAATTATTTTTATAAAAATCCAACACACTTTCTTTATTTGCACCACTCTTGGGGACTTTGAACACCTCGTCACGGGCATGGGACATGAAGAAATTTTGTAAAGTTTTTTGTTCGGCAATTAGTGGACTCCAATTAGATTTTGAACTGAATGTAATATTTTGTGAGTCGAAGCCGTACACAAATTTTGTATTCAAGTTTCCATGAAGTGAACAAAGAATTTCGTTGGGTTGACTTTCCATATATTTCGTGGCTTTCCAACTAAATTCTTTTATTTGATCTTCTGTCAATAAGGCTATGAGCACGTCTACCATTCTCTCGTTGGAAAATTCACAATATTTACAATAACAATAGTTTGGGAGGTCACCAATGAAATCCGAGTCACATCCACATCGAACCACAATATTTTGAGTTTTGGTTCTTGAGTCTCTTGATTCGTGAATGACTGAGGCACAGCGAAGTGAACCCCGTTCCATCAGACGACAAAAACTTTGTTGGTATTTTTCAAAATGTCGCTCAAAAGCTGGTAAAATTCCTCGGAGCATCTCACAACTGTGTATCAATCACGACATTATTATTCAATTAAAAGTTATTAATAAAGTCAGAATAAATAATAGGCACCTGAAAATTGGGCCAAGAATTGCCGCACACTTGAGGAGAATTTGTTCATTTGGACTTAATGAATCGAAATCGTTGAGAATACGCTCTAAAAAAGGAAATGACACATAAATTAATCGGTAATTTATAAAACATCACAAATTGTGATTCACAATTCAACTTACCTTTGTTAACTTGAACAGTACTCTCAACTTCCTTGGTTCCAACCTGGACAAGACAAATTCGAGTCATGGGCTCAGGAGCCTTGAGCTGCTTTAAACTGGATACTTTCTGAAATTATAATTTAAAATTGTGAATCTTCAACACCATCAATTTTAATAATTAGTGGTCTACCTTGGCACCAATATTCACTATGCTTGCTTTTTCAAACAATTCCTTCACGATTGACCCAACTTCTGATGTGACTTTTTGGACTTTTTGGAACAGAAGAGGAGCCAATGAGGATAATCGTCGTTCAATGAATCGGGGTTCCACATAATTCAAAAGACTGTGGTTTTGTTTTACTTCTGTATCTTCAACATTAACCACTTCGATGCGACCACCTTTTATTTAAATATTGCAAATAATTAATCCTGGTCATATTTAATGTGATTTTATATTTTAATTTTAAACAACAAACCGGAAAGTAATTGAGCAAGCACATTTTGTACCCAAGATGGATTTCCTTCACAATTATCGATGAGCATTCTAATAAAATAATTTATTTTAAGTAAACTTTTCAGTATTTATAAATATTTTAGTATTATTTACTTTTCAAGACTTAGTGGCAACGCTTTGACCTCCATGACTTGACAGGCAAGGGGAAGAATAAATTCGTCATCTAATCCCTGGAGTCGTAGAGAGACCACACCACCAATATGATAACAAATTCTGTACGCAACGTCCTTAAAAAATATTAAAATTTATTAACATGAATGATGATTCTTATAATTTATAATTTAATTATTAATCATACAGGAATTTTTGGACGACCATCAGGATTCCTTCTCAAAGTGAGAAGAACGAGGACAAAAGAAATACTGGAGAGTTGGAGTAAATATTGCCAAGTATTTTGATGCATGAAATGAGCACTGAAAAAATAATTTAATTAATCAATAAATTTAAATATAAATTACCTACCCTTTAATTAAAATTTACTAACTTTTCCACACAAAGTAAGATGAACTGTTTATTAGTAATGTTGGCGTATCGAAAAAGTTGACCGAGAACACGATGAACCAGGGCATGCTTCGTTGACACATCCATACTGACATTTCTATAAAAAAAAAACAATTAGTATCATAATTAAAAGTTAATTACATAGAAGTGAGATAAATATGTAAAAAAATATTTAATTATCAATTTAATCAACTACTTTGTAGGGACAGGAAAATTTAGATGAAGGAGGTCATTGAGAACATGTAAATTACTCAAGAGTTCCATGTCACTATTTGACCTGGACAAATTTCTTAAAAATTCTTCCCTCTCTGACTGATTAATAGACTCCATGTTGAGAGCTTGGATTAGTAATTTTTTTAGGGGATACAACCTAAACATATTTAAATTAATTAATTTTTATCTTCATAAAAAAACAATTTATTAAACAATCTAACCAGGCATCCATATGTTGAAGTTGTAAAAGAACATAACAAATTTTCCAATTCATGTCCACAGCCTCTTGAACACACGCTGCAAGGAATCGACTTTTTCCGATACCATTTTCTCCTTCAATCACCACCATCAAAGTTTTTGAGGTTCCAACATTCTGCTTCATTTGTTTCGACCAGACAGCAAACTTTCGGTGACGCTCTGCTTGATGTGACTCAATTATTGGTTTTGATTTATTACTGACAGACTTAAAATTAAAATTAATTCAAAATTAAAATACTGTCACATTTTAATATCAGTGAAATGAAAATTAAAGAAAGCTTACTTTAGTCTTGAATGGCTGTTCAGATTGTATTTTTTCAATGACAACTTTAAAAGTTTCAAGCTCATTTTGTCGTCCCAAAAGAGGATAATTGTACTGTCGTATTGAACTGGTATCTTGCCTGTAGGTAAAATATTAATTAATTTAATTTAATCATCAAAAAGTACATTTCTAAACTTGTAATCTTACGCCTCTGCACCCAAGTATTCGTAAATATGTCCAGGATTTTCAATTCCTGTAAGTTAAAGTTGACAGTTAAATTGTACACATTTTAATTTTAAAAATTAATCACCTTTCAAGGGTTTGTCTTCTTGTCTCTGAAAAAGGTAATGAGGGAGTTTGGAATTGAAATATGTGCTCGTGTCACAGGTGACTTTACCTGTATCAAAAAAAAGGTCAAGTGATGACGATTTAGGTCATTAGATACTTCAATATAATTTAAATTTAATTTACCTGGATAGTTTACCATAAGTCGAGCAGCTAGATTGACATTACTTCCAATGACCGTGTACTCTTGTCTCTCATTATGGCCAATAATTCCACAATAAACAGCACCGGTAGTACATCCTAAAGAGACTTGGGACACATTTTTAATCTGTGATAAAGTCTCCTTCATTCGATGAGCAAAATTGAGAGCATTTGAACTCTAAAAAACATAAAGATTTCATTATTAATATTGTCAAAAATCAAGAATATTTTTTAAACTAACCTGATAGTCATGCAAATGACCTGGTAGACCAAAAGCCACAAGAAAGGTGAGTCCTTTTTCAAAGATGATCATTTTGGCAAAGCATCCATTAAAGCTTAAAGACGCTTTAAAGACTTTTACAACTGCCGACTGCAACAATTGAAAAGTCTCTTCAATGTATCTTGATAAAAAAAACAATTAAATGAATTATATTTAATTGACAATTAAAATTTTGGTAGAATCCTTACTCTGTTGGAGTAAGAAATTCCACTGTCTTCATTTTGATAAAAACGATAGAGACAATACGAGACTCATTCAAATATTCCAGTGGAAGCTCATCATCAATCTAAACGAGTCCAATAAATAGCAAGCAACTGCTCTCAAATCCTCCTTAGTTTAATTAAACATGATTCAAAATTGCAATAATAATTCTTTTTTTGTCACCTTCAACTGAAGGATGCATGATGAGACGCACCTTGGCTAAGACAACTGGAATCAAATATTTTCTAATTATGTCCACATAATTCTTGGAACTGCTCAATGCAGGTCGTACTGTTCAAATCAGAACAAAAATATGTTAATTAATTAATTTTAAATTGTCAAAATAATTAAAAAAACAAACTTTTCTTACATGGTAAATTCATAAGAGCTGGATGAGAAGAGGTGCTTCTCCGGGATGAAAACTGAAATGTTGTTCGTGGACTTTTGAAGATGGATGGAGGTCTACCTCGATTCATGGGATTTGTAAAATGAAGAACATCAATGACCTTAACGTAACCTTGTGGTTTTTGAGTAACTTTTAAAAATTGTCAAATTATTTGGAATTATTTTTTAAGATTTAAATGATTAAGACTTATAATCATTAAGTACAACTGTTTCAAATTAAATTAATTACTTTTGAAATTCTTTTGATTGCACAATTTCCACGCATTTGGATGCAGAGTGACTGTAATTAAGATTAAAAATAATAAAATAAAATTCAAGTAAATAATAATTTTCTTTTTTACCATCTCCAGGTACACTTTGACCTTCAGCCCTTGAAGCATTTTCAACAGCTTGTCCAAAAACTCCATATTGACAATTGGAGTCATTTCCAAAAACACCAAAAATACTGTCTCCAGCCCCAATCCCAATTTTGACTGTTGTCAAATAAAATCATTAATTGAAATTCCATTATTATTGTTAATTATTTAAAAACCTGTTATATTGAAGGCAATCTCAGTTTGATAAACTCCATACTTTTCTTGACAGTACAGGGCACAATCAATGACCTTTTCGAGCATCACCACGTAGTCTTCAAATGCATTTATAGTCCATACAGCGAAAAGCGCATCACCTTTAATTAAAATAAATGTTCAGTATGAGGATAGTTAGTTAAATGAAATTTTGTACACTTGCCTGCAAACTTTATAATGTCCCCTCTTGACCTCAAAATATTCTCAACGAGGGGTGAGAAAAATTTGGACAAAATCTTTGACACATTTTCAGAACCTCCTTTGACCCCTTGTGAACTGTAAGCTTCAGTGAGAGCAGAAAATCCAGAAATGTCAGCGACCAAGGTCACAGACTTGAATTCTAGGTACTGAGGAACTATAAAAAATTAAAAAAACTTAGAATTAGAAATAATGTAATATGTACATGCATGTTATTTTATGTGTAGGTACTTTACCAGATTTTAATTGAAGAACATAATCTGGAACAAAGCTACCCAATAATCTTATACGAGTCTTTCGTTCATTGTTCTTTCATCGTCTTTTGTTCTAAGACACAAAAATTAATAGCACTTTAGTTAACTTATGACATATTGCATTGACTGATTGTAAATATTGTCATTACTTCAAGTTCAAGGGGATCAGATTCGTTTCTTTTTGGAGGTTTTTGAAAATATTGCAAAGATGCTGGAGAATAAAAAACAAACAACATTTTGATATTTATATAATTAATTATGCTAATTAAGTGCTGCTGTTTACCTTGACTGGACCTCAATTTGTCTCTTTCTATAACATCTTGTGATCTTGACTGGCCTCTGTCCTTGTCATTATTTGAGGTCATTATACTAATTATTGGTCAAGTTATCTAAATTTGTACTAATTGTCTCAATAATTAAAGTTCTCGAAGGCAAAGAACTCAGGGGAGAATCATTTATTTTATCACAATTAAAATTGATAGTTTTTGTTTATATTCTGTGGTAACCATAACACGGGACATGTCAATGCAAAATGTGCAAGAATGACTTGACCCATGAGTGACCTCACTGACATTTTGAAATAATTTTTCGACATTCGTTTGATTTGTTTCTTCTTCACTACTTACTAAGAAATTAAATTGTAGCTCTAAATTAAACATGGTATACTTTTTTAATTATTCTGTATACTAAAATCATACCATAGTCTTTTTCCTGAAAATTAATCACAAACAATTATTCATCTCATTTGTATAAGCATTGAAATTAGAAAGCATGCTCAAAATTTAAATTTAATTGATATTTGCTCTTTGGATAAATTTTTGGCCCTCAAAAGGGCCTTTTTTTCTTTTTTTTCTAGTTTTTTTCTTGCTTCCTATAATTAATTCATCAGTTTAAAAGTTCATTGCCCAGACACATCAAAAATAACTCTTGGTGTCAGATTGGGGTCAAATTATTAAGATTGGCTGAGTTGTAGAAGTTGAAGAGGTGAAAATTCGTCTCACTTTTCTTCAGCATCCTTCTTGGGCTTCTTTTTGGGCAACAAAACGTCATGGATGAAGGGAAGGACTCCCCCCTGAGAAATAGTCACCTTGGCCAAAAGTTTGCTCAGCTCTTCGTCATTTCGGATGGCCAATTGAAGATAACGAGGGATGATTCTCTTCTTTTTGTTGTCTCGGGCAGCATTTCCGGCCAACTCGAGCATTTCTGCCACCAAATATTCCATCACGGCAGCCAGGTACACTGGGGCCCCAGCTCCGACCCTTTCACTGTAGTTATCCTTACGAAGATGACGATGGACTCGACCCATTGGAAAGGTCAGGCCAGCTC
Source organism: Arrhopalites spinosus (assembly GCA_034700945.1). Classification (NCBI taxonomy): domain Eukaryota; kingdom Metazoa; phylum Arthropoda; class Collembola; order Symphypleona; family Arrhopalitidae; genus Arrhopalites; species Arrhopalites spinosus. Next base: position 2,844 of record JAQIVZ010000897.1, on the reverse strand, counting down.
GGGCAGTCCTGGACTTCCTCTGAGGCTTGACCTTTTTTCCTCCTTTGCCACGACTCATTTTCAATGGGATGACGAGTGGAGAAAACGATATCTGAATTGAAATCTGGAGATCATTGGATTGGAGAGAGAAGTTAATTGTCAAATTCTCGATTTCATTCCTTTTATAGGCCTCGAGCCGAGTAGCGGAATTTCTTTCCAGCAATTTGATTGGCCCTTCACCATTTGAAAAGTTGGACTTTGACCTTTGAACTATAAATAGAAATGCAAAGCTTTTCGCAGAAAATAATTTCGTATTTTTCTATAGGACTACAAAACGACTACAAATTAAAATATTCAAATCGTTATTGAGGGATGACAACAGCTAAATTGTGGCTAAATTGTTGATTAAAACAAAGACTTTGCTTATGTAGCTTTCATTGTAATAAACAGCTTGATATTGTATGCAATTTGGAATATTTAACCGATGTACATGAATGATTTTATTCCATAAAAGATCATTATATAATAAACATTTAAATAATAGTTAAAAATGAATTAAATTAGTCAATTTGCATCTCATTTGCATAAACATTGAAATGGAATACAGTGGGAGAAGAGAGGGAAGCTGAGGGATTTGAACCCTTGCTGCACGTGGGGAATTAATTGGGAATTAATTAAATTTAATCAAGTTATTTTCCACTTTTAACAAGAATTCGGACAGAAGGAGGTGACCTCAGTTTGTGTCATCAATCGTTAGTTATCTGAAGTAAGTGGTCAACATTTTAAATATAATTAAAATATCCGTTTCATTTCATCTAAGCTGCTTGGACTAAGGCTTAGTCACTAAGCATTGTCTTTTTCTCATGTACTTTGTCTCGTAGAGATAATCTTTTGTGGAATTATTAATTAACTAATTGTGAATTATTGTCAACTTAGAAAAAACGTTTGAGGTGGATTGACGTTGAGGGAAATAGAAGAGGTGTCTCCTGACTTCGTGGAATTTTTATAATTTCCTTGCTCCTGAAGAGTATAGATTGAATGAAAGAACAAGAGTCAGGTCAGTTTTGAATAGAATTAATTATACTTTCCATTATTAATTAAGTTTGTTCTCTTGTTCTTTTAACAAGAAATATAAATAGTTTAAAGACAAACTGTTGTTTATTTTCCTCTTTGTGTCGACAGAAAATGTCATCGATCGTAGAAAAAGAAGTCTCCTCTCCCGTCAAAGAAGGTCACGCGACTGATGGCAAGTCTTTCAAGTGTCCACAATGTCCCTTTAAAACCAAGCACAAGAACTCGGTCAAAGTCCACATGAGAAATGTTCACTCGGACCATCGACCCTTCAAATGTACTCTCTGTCCCTTCAAAACAAAAGAAAATGTTAGTCTCAAGAGACATAATATGAACATTCACAGTGGACTCAAACCCTACAAATGTCAATTTGCTAACTGTTCCTATGCAGCTTCTCAAAAAATTAATTTGTCCCTTCACATGAGGACACACACTGGAGAGAAGCCTTATGAATGTCAATTGTGTCACAAAAAATTTTCCCGACAGTCAAATCTGGTGGATCACATGAAAAAACACACGGGAGAGAAACCATTCCAGTGTCGTCTTTGCGATTATACTGGAGCCAAGAGCACTGACCTTGTCTATCACATGAGGGGTCACACGGGAGAACTCCCGTATCAATGTCAACACCCGGGTTGCGACTATGCTGGTAAAACCAGCAGTCTTTTGAAATATCACCAGTTTTTTCACACTGGGGAAAAGAAATTCTCATGCCCGACTTGTGACCGCAAATTCGGACAGCACTTCCACTTAGTTTCTCATATGAAAATCCACGACAATGACAAGCCCTTTTCTTGTACCCTCTGCCCCTATCGTACTATACATCGTGGAAATATCAAACCACACATGATTCAAGTTCACTCAGAAGAGAGAAAATTCAAATGTCATCTTTGTGCTTTCGCAGGGAAGACAAACAAAATTTTACAAGTCCACCTCAAGATTCATTCCACAGAGAAACCATTTACCTGTGAGCAGTGCCCCTTCAAAACCAAATATTCCACATCTTTGAAAATTCATCTAAGAACTCACAGTGGAGAGAAACCATTTTCTTGCTCATTTTGTGACTATCAAGGGTCCACTAGCAAAAAATTGAGTGTTCACATTGCAAAGCACACTGGTGAGAAGCCATTTACGTGCCCTTTGTGCCCTTATGCCACTGCGGATGGTTCAACAAAACTGAAGAGGCATATGAATATCCACGAACAAGAGAAAGGCTCTAATGGGTCAGGTGAAGGTCACGAAAAAGGATGCTAAGGTTCAATGAAGAGGTCATTTAACTGCATGTTGGGCTATGAAAATATTGTGCCATGAATATTTATATATTTAAAGGATCATCCAATATATAAATACATAAAAGTTGCTTTATGTATTGTCTTCTCCATTAGAACTACTTCTTTTGAGTAATTTTAGTAGAAATTAACTTTCAATCAACTCTATAAAATAGGAAAATTTTAGAATAGTTCTTAGTTGAATGTGTCTCTGGATTGAGTTTAATTTTTCATATTGTTAGTTTTTATGAAAGTACTTGTCATTTTAATTTGTAGCCTTGTGAGAATGACATGATTTGTATACTTCCAAAAATTTACAAATAAATAGAAATGTTGTCCTTGATCGGCTACAAAAATTAAAAGGATTACCGGAATTCATTTTATTTTTAACTGAAGTTTAGTTTACATGTAAAACTTCCTTAAATGAATCATCATTAAACTTGAGTCCAGGATCTAAACAAACTACTGTTGAAAGTCTATAAATTTATTACGGGCTCATTAGCAACTCAATGGCATTTTCCAGGTG
>JAQIVZ010000896.1:0-46223 GCA_034700945.1 Arrhopalites spinosus | reverse complement strand
CCTTCACGTAAATTAATTTCGTACACATCTAAAATTACCACTTTTTTGCACGACACGATTTGGTTTGCTTTTCTTCACATTTAATTGTATCTCTCTTTTTACATTTCCTTCTTTCATTCAACAATAAGACTACCACCTAAATAATAATTACTCCACAATTAAAATTTTCTCGTCTCTTCCATACTCTCTCTCTCTCTCTAGCCAATGAAAATTAGTTCATTTTTTTACAAAATGCAAAATGACGTCTCACATTTTGTGCCCACAATAAAAAAAATAAAAATTTTGTATTGGATTCCCTTGGTCTCAAGGCCGAAAAAAAATGGCTATGAATTTGTGCCTTAATTTATGACGTCCATCTGCCTACTCATTTGTATGGGAGGCTTCTTGCTCTTCGTGACTGTAAATTAAATGAGCCCATAAAATTAAAAAAAGAGTCTCCATTTGCCATTAAAGTAGAGTGAGTCATTAATTTAAAAACTTTCTCTCTGATGCCAACCACTTGTACACCGTACAAGGTGAATGCTTTCCTTTTAGAATTTATTGGAAAAAATTAACTTTATTGTGTTCTTTGCACGCTATTTAGAAAAAATCACTTTTTTCAAAAAAATGTAAAACACGGTCCATTATGTAACATGCAAAAAATAATTTGGCGTATTAGTCTCAACGTTGACACAAATATTTGGCATTTTGGCGTCATTGTCCCTAAAGTTATGGGTAGTGGACACAAGTGAAAGTTTTTCCCTCAAGAAATAGCCTCTGGACACGATGGATGGGTCAACAAGGGAAGAAAAGGGGAATATTTGGTGGGCTGAACCTCCAGCTGAGTGCCTGCCCTTTGATTTTTGTAGAGATACGGTAATTTTAATTTTAATTGTCAGTTAATTGTCTCTGTTTAGTTATTTTTATAATTGTTTTTTATTTTATTTAAAGTCTCTCCATGGATTAAAATATATTTACCAACCTCAACGCCATTTGTCAGAAAGGTAAGTCCAGTGGGTAAAAGCAGGGACTTAGGTGTTAATTGCAGAACAGTGTTGTGTGACTGTTTAAATAAAAGTTAAATTTTAATTGTGATTAAAATTTTGATTATTTTTAGAATATTCTGGTTAATATCCTTCATAATTGGCTTGGGATTGGCTGTCTATTTGATAAGTGGAGTTTGGCAAAATTATCGAAATAAGCCAATTATTGTTGCTTTTGAACCTTTTGAGACTACTGTGGATGATGTTCCTTTTCCTGGTAAACAATTTAAACATTTAATTGTAATTCAATTAAAATGCGTTAATGTTCAATTTTAGCCATTACAGTCTGTAACATGAATAAAGTTTTGAGATCCAAAGCTGAGACCATTTTGGCGTAAGTAAAAAATTTGAACTTTTTTTTGCAAGGGCATTTAATAATTTATGCTATTATTTTAGAAATTATAGTCAATTAAATTAAAATTTACCAAAAATAACATGTAAACAAAATATTTGGCCCTGACCAACCGAAACGTTTTTTGAGTTGCATGCTTTGTTTATTTATTTTGCATGACTATTAAAATAAAGGGCATTAAATTTAATTGTCTGCATTCTTGGTGGGATATTCAAAAACCTTTCACAATAATTGACACTGAAAACTGTCCTATCTCAAAATTTGACAGGAATTTACAAAGATATGAATCGGAGGAGAAGACTAGAGAGCATTTACAAATGGCGTTTCAATTAGAACACATTTGTTCCGTCTCGGCTGGTTTCTCCAAATCCTTCAATTTTTCTTTGTCTCAAGGAGCGGTGGAAGATGCTCGATTGAAGCATGTAAATTATACGGATGTTAAAGATCAATTAAATATTGAACATTTTTTGCAAAAAAACTCTCAAAAATGCCCAGACATGCTTCCACTCTGTATATGGAAAGATGAAATTCAAAATTGTACTCAATTGTTCAATCCAATTGAAACGGACTTTGGCAAATGTTGTACTTTTAACATGGTCTCACAGTCTCTCCTTCATAAATTCAAGTAATTTTTAATTGTCATTTAAATGTAATGACATTTTATAAATTGTAATATTATTTTATTATGGGAAAAAGAAATGACACTCGAGACAATGAGACAGAAGTGGAACAATGGAAGTTGTGGGATGTTGAGAAGGATGGTCTCCTTATTTCGGATGAAATGGAAGAGAACAATAATACCCGGGTTCTTCCACGAAGACAGAGGAGAGCGGGCAAAAGTTTTGGATTGTCTATTCTTCTTGACCCCAATTTGGCAGAATGTAAATTAATTATTCAAATTATTATTATTTTGGTATTATATTTTGCACTATTAATTAATTTTTGCAGATTTCTGTACTACCTCGGACTCGGTGGGATTTCGTGTGAGTTTTTGAATAATATTTTAAAAATATTAATGAAATTTTGCAATAAAATTTTAATTGTAATTCAATTAATTATGAATGATTAGTTGGCTGCTCATTTACCTCTGGATGTTCCTCATGTAGCAGATTTTGGAATCGGAGTTGCCCCAAATTCAGAAGTTTTTGTAAATATTCGACCAGAGATTACAATGGCTGATGAAGCTATTAAAGGCTTTCCTTTGGTGACAAATTTAATTTAATTTAAAAATAATAATAATAATTAAAACTTAATAAATTAAATTTTTGTTATTTAGGATAAAAGACGATGCTATTTTGCAAAAGAATATCCTTTAAAATATTACAATTACTACACAACGTCTAATTGTATTGACGAATGCATTGCTGATGAAACTCAAAAGGATTGTGATTGTGTCCGATATTACATGCCACGTAAGATGTTAAATTACGATTAAAAATAAATAGTGTAAAAATAATTAAAATAATTTTTAATTATAGAACCGGAAAATGCTACACTGTGTGGTCCAACCAAGTTTGAGTGTGCTGAAATGGTTAAAAGTAATTTAGGTATATTTATATTTGGTGACATTGCACATGATGACATATGTACAACCACAAAAAGAATTTAATTACAAAACATTTAAAATAGGTACTAAACACAATTAAATTCCATTTTTAAAACATTTTATTACTTTTACTTCAACGCCACTCACTTTTCCATTTTCACAAACACGGAGGCGTATAGTTTTGAGGTCCATTAGAGTTTTAAGAGAAGTACAAATGAACATGGAAAAATAATTTAAAATGAGGAGGGACTCGTTAAGGTTTGTTGTTGTATTTTGACTATTTTTTGTCATGTACAGAAAGATATATTTTACAAGGTCTAAAGAATAGATGCAACAACTGCTTAAGAACATGCACCGAAATCCAATACTACATGGAGACAACCAGTACCCCCCTTCTTTACGACGACTCCAATTGGCAGTATCCAAATGACACCTTCGCTTCTTGGTACCCTCAATTATTCCTTGACCATTTAATTATTTTACTAATTAAAATAAATTCCATTTTAAAATTAGGCGCCACAACAATGCCTCCATTGTTCACATTTTTATTGGCCAGCCCTCTACCTATGCTCGGTACAATTTAAATAGCCATAAAATTTATAATTACTCCTTCCTTCTAATTAATTTCCATTTTATTTAATAGAGTACGAAAACAACTTTATGGTGGAACAGACTTAATGGCTAATACGGGTAAAATTAATGTAGAGTTAAATAAAATTGAAAAGGTAAGTTAAATGTATTTTTTTAATTGTGGAATTACAGGAGGTTTAATGGGGCTTTGTCTAGGATTTAGTGGACTAAGTCTAGTGGAAGTAATTTATTATTTTACTTTGAGAGCCTGGTGGAGACGCAAAAGGGGTGTCACCATTTTTAATACAGTTTTGGATGTTTGGACTAAAACGAAAGAATTTACGACGGGGGCTTACGGTAAAAGTCAAATGGTCAATCCTAATCATCAAATTGACATGCCAGTTGGTCAAGTGAATGTCAATATGACGGGGAGGAATGAACGAACAAATTTTGGGGTTAGAAATTCAGCGGATATTGCCCGTGAATTTAATTCAACTTTTCTTATGAATGGCCAGTCTCCCTATAATTCTCAGAGTGGTCAGGCCATGTTTCATGAGATTGCTCCTTATTATAACAATCCGGAGAATAGACGACCTCCTACTCAGTACTGGCGACTGTAAATTGTATTTTTAAATTATTTTTTTCTAGTCAGTTAGTATTTTTTGTGACTCTTTGTTTCGAAATTGAATCTATTAAATTATATTTATTTTTATTGAATGAAAATCATGATTTTTGTTTCATATTTTTAATTATTGCACAAATCGTAAAACGGTGGATAGAATTTAAACATTAAATTAAAAATTTCTAGCACACCGAAGAAGACCATATGATAGCAAGAAATAGAATCTGTACAAGTGTCAAAAAAGGATAATATGGTCATTTTGAAGGAGTTAATTTTAATTTGGTGAATTGCTCTTTGGTGAAAATTGAAAATTCCTTATATTGACAAGTGAGACTTTGACGCCATTTAAAATTAATTTCACTCTCTCACTTGGTCACAAATTGATTTACTTAACTAGGTAAGCTGGACGGGTAGGAAGTTAAAGTTACATTATCTACATACGTGCAATTCTAAAATTTCATGTGCTTTGACATTTAACAAGGAATTTAATTATTCTTACACGGGGCATTCTCCTCAAGTCTTAACAAATCCGACAAGGCCAATTATAGATTCTTGTGGTATCAAAATGTTGCTCGAACGTTGAAAATAATTAACTGAGCAATTTAATTTATGATTTTAAATGAAGTTAGATGCCAACATATTTTAGTAAATTGCTTTACTGAGACACGGTGGCACCTTCACCCTCCCTCTGGCGGTCTGTGTGTGCTCAAGCATCGAATGACGTCGAAGCTGTCTCAATTTTACAAAGAATTTTTGTATTATTGACACAACTAAATAGATATTGTAGATTAAATTGTTACAGCATAAATTTTGAAATTTAATTCAATAAAATAAAAGAAGAAAATTTACAAATGAAATTAGGAATAAACTTCAATCTCAAATAAAGAATAGCCATATTCTGTAGCCCGTACAAAGCTATAAAGTTTGACATAGCGAGCACTGGTCGAAGCAAAATTACAAGTTTCCGTCCCACCTTTTCCATCATAATTTTCAAAAACAGTTGTCCAAGTCAGTGAGTCAGTTGAAGTTTGAATTTGAAAGCCTTTGGCAAATGCATCCTCCCAAAAAATTTTAACTTGTTTGACATTCCGAGATTGTCCAAGATCAACATAAATCCATTGTTCATTATTGGTGTCACTACTCCATCTTGAATTTTGATTACCATCGACAGCATTAGCTGGTCCATAAGAAGAATCTTGTTGACTACTGGCAAGTATTGGATGATTCAAAGCTAGATTGTCACTGGGTACTTCTCCTTCGCCAATGTCAATGTCCCCTTGACTCAATGATTTTGCCATGTAATAAGTATTCTTGACACTGTCATCGGTGTTGAAACTTGGGTCCTTCAAGTACTCTGCCCACACCATGAACCACGCCCATCTTGGTTGTCTGTTAAATTATTTAAACAGGCAAATTTTAATTATTTTTTGACCTCTAACTCAGTTATGTGATTCAAAAATAATTTAATTTAATATGAAACCTATTTAAAACGTCTGGTGTTGGGACTGATCCGACTTCAGCGAGGGCGATTGGTTTGCCTTGGCTCACTTGAATCATTTTCTGGTAATCGTCATCTGTTTTTGGTAAAAGGTATTAGCACGTTAATTAATTAATTAATTAGCGAGGCAGTGATAGAAAATCGCACCTGTTGGAAATTTCTTCACCCACATGTCCAAAGAGGCTACATCTGCATAAGAAGTCCCTGGCCAATAATCTCCGATTGAGCCCATGTTGACATCCTTGACACACCACACCCAAACTAATGACTTGAGTCCGTGGTATTGGGTCAAATAGTCGTGAGTCAGTTGGTAGAGTCTTTTGGTTCGGTCAGTTTTTCCTCCCCACCATGACCAGCCCTCATTCATTTCATGAATGGGGCGCCAGAGAGCTACAACTCCAGCATTTTCCAGCTGTCTCAAAAAGGGGACGATCGTGTCAAGTCTTCCTTTCCATTTTTTGTTTAAATCATTTCCATCTGCCAAAAGGTCAGTCCATTGATTGTCATTCAATGAACTCAAAATCCCTTGAGAATCCCTGACATTTGAAAATAATTATTATACGCACTGAATACTGCGTCACTGAATAGTTAAATATGTTGCCATGAAACGTACCAATTACAAGTTTCCCCTACTGTCGGAGGACAGACGTGCCAGGTCAAGGCCACGACTGACCCGGCATTCCATTGATTAATGGCTTCATTTATCATGGACTGACGATTTTTGACGTCATCAGGAAGAAAAAGAAAATCTCCACCCCACAGCCCCGGATTTAAGCCAGTAATATCACGAGCCTATGATAAAACCATAATTAAAATATATAAAACTTTTTCATGATATTTTAATGTCTTGTAAATATTTACCACACGTGACCACTTGGAAGGGTCACTATTCGGTTCACGATTGTGTTGTCCAGTTAATGTGTATGACCCAGAGATTCTAGACAAGTAGACGATGAGGTCATCTCTCGTGGCTCTTGTCCCAGCAGGATCTTCTGTGATTAGATTAAAGTTTTTCAAACAGAAAATATTTAATTAATATTAAATTCACTCACTGGGTGAAGAAAGAGAGTCGATTATGGAAATAACTCCAATAAATAATAATAAAATTAAAAGTTTCATTTTTGTGCTAAAATTCAAAGACTCTAGCAAACTCCATACAACTCGTGTATTTATTTTGTGAATTTACTAATCAAAGCCAACTGCTTTATAATATACAGGTTGTAATCAAAATTGATAATTTGTAGCGTGTGCAACTTAATGACGATAATTGATTATGAATTATGATTGATGAATGCTTATCTTTATGTAAGAGCATTAATTTAAATGTGCATATTAATCATAAATTTATACAAGATTGTAGAGTTTGACCAATCAATCTATTTTTTTAAAGTGACCACTTTCCAGTACTTTGTTGACTCTAGTTAGTTTCAAAAAATTAACGTAATAATATATATAATAAATTACTTTACTCAAAGTCTATCAAGAGACTTGCCAATAGACACAGTATACTACAACATTTTTTTAAACAAATATTTTCATTTTCATAAATACACAATTTTATGTATTGTTTGATTGTTGGGATGTCCGTTGACTTGATTGAGAGCTTGCTGCTAGTCCATTGTTAACATTGTGAACATGGTTGTGTAGTATTCTCACGGATCCCTTCAATGTTTCAACTACTAAATTCTTAACGAAACTTTTAGATAATCCAAACTGCTTTCTAAAATTTTCAAAAAAAACTAACTATAGTGCCTCTTGCACCAATATACAATCCAATGATTTCAATTTCACTTAGTCCATACATTTCTTTAAAGTAAGGAACAGACCCTTCATAATGGCTTTTTTCTCAATATTTACATTATTAGCCTGCTCTGAGTCAAATTCGATTTTAATAGTTGGGTCTAGAATATAAGCTTGTTGTTTGTCATCTTTGAAAACGATAATGTCAATACGCTGAGTTGAACCATTCTCGTTGATGCAGTCAACTTCTTCATGGGCTCTATGTCCTGTTCTGCCAAAAGCTTGTCTTTTCTTCTTTGGCGCATAGAGTGTATATGGCCTTGAAAAGCTTTTGGCAGAACAGGGCATAGAGTGTATATCGCCTTGGCATGCACGACTACATAAATAACTGGAATGCAATAATGCATTATTGACCATTCTAAAATTTAGAATTTGGTCATTTTGAATTTGACTAATGACATCAAAATGCTAAAAATAATGATTTTGTCACGAAAGTGACTCTATTTCAGCTGAATTTTGGTGTCAAATAATACTACAAGATGTGTGACATGACAAATTATCATCCCAAAAAATCCTCCGAGTCTCGGATGAGAATATTTCTCAAAGACATTTGGGCACTCTCCGGACTTTTAATAGTGATGGTGACCTACGTTCTCGTATGTTACTTGGCAGCATTTGACAATCGAATTAATGAAAACATTACTCCATTAGTAGTTTTATACATATGTGACCTCCTTTATTTAATTGACACAACTTGGAGAATTGCATCTTTCAAGAAAAAGAAAGGAAAGACTAAAGTAGAGAAGAAGAAAAAAATATTTAAAACAATTTTAACCATCATTGACATTCTCTCTCTAATCCCAATTGAAGTTTCAGTTTTAATTTACAAATTTCATCAACATCATAAAATGACAAAAACTTATTTACTTGCCTTTGCTGTCATGCGTCTCAATCGAGTGTTCAGATTGTATCGAGTTAGAACTTATTATTGTAAGTTTACTATTAATCAGTTGAAATAGAAATGAGATGGAAATTTAATTTGAATATTTATTTAGCTGGAAAATCACAGGAACTTCGGTTTAATGTGTACAGGAGAGAAATATTTGCGACCTTTGTTTGTTTTCTTTGTTTTCTCATCATTTTATTTCACGGACTTGCCAGTATTTGGTACCTCTTGAATTGCGAGGTAAAATTTGTAATTTTAAATTAGTTTTTATTTTATTATTTATTTTTATTATTTCTTAATTAATTATTTTTACAGTAAAGTTTTAATTTAAATTTAAAATATGCCTCCATTAACTTTGACTGATTAACAGCCAGTGTGGGAAAATAAGGTGCCATTCTGTTATGGAGAAATGGACATGACGATGTTAAGTTACCAAAATACTTTAACGAGTAGTCATCCCTATTATAGGTATAATATTTTATATTAATATTTATATCAGAAACTGCTAACAAGTTATTTTATTAAAATTTAGTTAATATTTATATTTTTTTACAATTAATTGAATTTAGTCATGTCAATCAAACGATTGGAGATGCCTTTGGTTGGTACATTGGGGCCATTCACTGGACTGTCATGTCACTCCGAAATTCAGGAAATCGGTACACGCCACCAGACAAATCAACTGATATGGTCATCAGTTCACTCATCATGCTGTTCGGATATATGACTTGTATGATCATTACAGGTAATTTTATTTATCATTATTATTAATTGATTGAGAATTCTGTACTTTATTAATTGGCTTAATGATAATTTTAATTTTACATTTTTCAGTATTCTTGATTTACATTCTGAATGAGTTGGATTTGAGACGATCCATGTTTTTTCATGAGGCCTATGCTGTCAAAAGTTTTGTCAAACATTTTGACATGTTGAAAAGTTTAGGAAGTTTCTCCGACTCTTGTTTCAACTTCATGTGGCGTCGAAAGAGAGGCTATTCAGATCATCAAATGAAACAAATTTTACCAAAAGCTGTTCAAAGAGAGATTGGAATGTGTATGATTCAATCCATGTTGGAGACTGTGAGTAAAATATTTAGAGCTATTTTAATTGATTTTATTTTGATTGTAGCATTTAATTTTGTCATCATTTATTAGTCCGAATTACTCAGATGTTTACCCGTCGATGTTGTGGAGAGTATTAGTCTTGAAGCCATGTCAAACAAAGGTATTATTTTTAAATGAGGGGAATTTTCAAAATTACAAAAATGTATACTCCAATTAATAATTAATTATTTTGTCAGTATTTTAATTTATACCACTGAAATTCAAAGTCAAGGATATCTGTTTTACAGGCATTTACACATATAATCTCAAACATTTTTTCCCCAATGAATTCCTCATACGACCCAATACAATGGTGCAGTCAGCATTCTTCATTGTGTCTGGAAAAGTTGAAATTTTGAGTGATTTCGATGGCGTCTCACCCATTCTCATGGTCCATACTCTTATTTATTTTTAGTTATAAAATCTAAAATTTTCAATTTCTACTTATCTAATTTTTATATGAATAATTAGGTAACGAAAGGGACTATGATAGCTGAGAGAAATTTACTATATCCAAGTGTTCGTCGACATGGCGTGAAAACCCGGACTGCTTGTGATATTCTCGTCGTGCACAGTCATACAAGTATAATATTTTATATTGACATTTATATTTCATATTCATTTTTTTACAATTGATGATTGTAGTTACTCGATTAATAACCGAGCATCCAACAGCCCATGCAAAAATGAATGCCATACTAAAGGTGACTTTGACATTCTTTAACTATTTTACTCCATTAAATAAAATTGTAATGTAGTTTCTTTTTAAAAGCAAAGAGCCATATGGATAAAGACTAAAAAGCATGAGCGAGAAATGGAGAGTCAAGATCAAAATCAACTCAATGAAAAGACGTTCAAAAATGACACTGAAGCTTTGAAAATACCGCTAAAAAAGAAACCAATGACTGCTGCCAAAGCCACTGAAACAGCTCGACAAACTACTGGCACACAATTCATGAGTGTCTTGGCATGGCTCAGTTTTCTGAAGGATGTTCGACGTTCAAAGAAAAAGGTTTGTATGCAGTATGAATACATGTACGAATATTTACAGTACAAATGGAGAAATTTGGCTTCAATTCGAATGTATAAAATCATACCCTTGGATGATACTCCCAATTATATTTTTCGACGATGCGTCATATCTAAAGACAGTTATGTGTATCACATTTGGGAAATGTTTATCATGATTTTTGTCCTCGTCTCTTGTTTTCTCTACCCCCTCGAATTGGCTTTTAATAGTCCCACATTTTGTAAGCCCATTAATCTGACAAGAGATGTAATTTACATCATCGATCTCATCCTTCGTCTCTTTATTTTTTATGATACTGAGGGTAAGTTGAGGACTAGTACAAAACTAGACAATTTGATGAATAAGTCATACTCGTATTTACTGGTAAATTAAATTTTTTTAATTTATTAGAAATGTCTCCATTGGTCTCCATCTTATCTCATCTCCTTCATGAGATTCGTATGCCAAATATAATTGTGGATGTCATTCCTTGTCTTCCCTTATATTTATTGTCTGAAGCAATTAACATGCCTTATCGAGACCAGAATCACCTGAGAATTCATAGCAACATCAAATTTGTTAGGGTAGGTACGCTTTCGCTTTCTTCAAAAAAACATGAAAAAAGTTAATTAATATTAAATTTGTTCCGTTTTTTCGTTTAGGTCATCATGATGTTTTCAAAATTTGAAAATGATGTTCGGGTCAGAATGTTTACAGTTCGTTTTTTCAAAAATTTGATTTACATCTCCCTGTACATTGTTTGGGTGGCAAGTGTCTTCTTCATTTTGGGCTGTAGTAAATATCCGTAAGTCTTGAAAAAATAACTAATCATTTAAATTTAAATTTAATGCTAATTGTATTCATGTTACAGAGCATGTCATGGAAATAAAGAGAGGACATGGGTTCCCTTCAGTACCAAAGATAGTAATCATACTCAATCTGTATATCATTTTGTTCCCTACAAGGACTCTGTTTTTGCCTTATCCTTGTACTGGGCCATTTGCACAACTTTTGGGATTGGATTCAATGACATTTCTTTGCAAACAAGATCGGAGACAGCAGCTCATTCATTGGGTCCTCTCCTAGGATTCTGTTTACTCAGTTATTTCTATGCTGATCTCGCTTCAACTCTCTCCGGAGCCTTGGAAAATGCGTAAGTCATTATTCTTGTTCCAAAAATGCCTGATTTATTCTAATTTAATTAATTTTTTTAAAAAAAGTATTCATCATCAAGATAACGTGGTTTGGTTGACGAGGTACTTGAACGATGCGTTGATAGATTTGAGATTAATTGACAGAGTGAATCACTACCTCAATGTTCAATGGCAAGTTCTTCGAGGAATTTCATCTGAAGCCCATCGGGGTCAAGGTATTTGAGAATATAGGTAAAATGTTTCAACAAAAAAGAGAATTAAATTAATTAAATGATTTAAATAGGTTTCCTCACGGTCTCACATTCAATGTACATGGAATTGGTAGTGGACTATGTCGCCGATTATTTGTACAAGACTGATTTGTTCAAGGTATATTTTTTAAAAAATTTAAAAAGTTAAATGATGCATAATTTGTGATTGAAAAAAATTAAAATTAATGTGTCTCAGCATCTCGACACCAACACCATGAGAAAATTTTGCCTGGCAGCAAAACTAGCAGTGGTTCCACCAAATGAGGTCATTGTCTCAAATGGCGACTTTATTCGGCGCATGTATGTCATTCGTAGAGGATATGCTCAGGTGAGACTGACTAGGAGTATTTTATTGACGATAATTGAGAATTAAATAAAATTGTTGAAATTGTAGACATATTTAGGAGAATCCTCAACAACCCTGGGAGTACTAAAGCCAGGGAATAGTTTCGGAGAATTGAACATGTTTTTTAATGTACCATCTCGTATCTCATTAAGATCCATTACTTACCTGGAAGTAATTATTTTGGACAATGTTACCTTTGATAGAATTTTACCTTCTACTAATGCTTTTTCTGAGGCCATTCATTCCCTCCGTAGTGATTCAGATGGTCGCGTGGTATGAAATATTTTGTAATGTACAATTTGGAATTTAGGCATGATTATGAAATGCAAATCATTATTTTTTTTATTAATTATTAATTTTTAAGGATTTTCAAAATAAATTCATCCTGCATAAAGACATGAGAGAAAAGAGACGAAAGAGATCAAGTCGACAACCAGAACAGACGAGTACATTTGTTTACAAAAAAGCCATCAAAAATACTAAAGGAGAAATTGTTCATTTACGACAACTCTCAAATAATGTAAAGCCATTTTTTTCTGAAATTATTCCCAAAATTGCCAATTACAAAAATTATTTTTCAAGTAAAGTTTGAGACAATGCATTTTTTTAACTAATTTTTTAGCCTTATGACAGTGAGTTCAATAAACTGAAAATGTTTCGATTTCTCAGGTACTTGATGAATTTTTAACAAACCTTTTGTGTGTAAGAATTTAAATATTAATTATTTTAATCATTTTCTTTTCTTTTGTAGATTTTTCTTCATGCCTCTAACGTTTCTACCCAAGGGCTCATTTATTCGTTGTTGGGAAGTTTTTCGTGTTATTTCTCTCAGCTTTAGTGCCGTGTTGATCCCCATTGTCGAAGCTTTCCCCAATGTAAAAAATGAACTGGAGCACTATGTCTACATTTTGGATCTCATTTCTTTGATTGACATGTAAGTTTTTTTTATTATTGATTGACATGAATTTTTTATACTGATTTTAAGGTCCTTTATATGTAAATACTTGTAGTTTTTTTTTAATTTGAAGATTTTGACCTAAAGGTATATCCGGCTACACACAGCCTATCGTGATCCAAGAACAAATGACCTTGTGACTCACCCATTACTCGCTGCTAAAAATTATCTTCGTTCTGCTTTTTTTATTGATGTGCTTGGAAGTTTGCCCGTTTATTTTATCATCAATTTATGCGTCAGTCTATTGGGGTTCGCTAATAACTTTAATAATTATCATTTTCTGAGACGAAATTATAAGATGAAATAATTTGCCAGTATTTTAATTTTTGAATTAATTAGGTACGAGGCTAAAGTATGGGCGTACTTATTGAAATTGAATCGATTGATTTTACTCTACCGTGTTCATGGTTATTACAAGTTCAAATCAATGAAGATTGTCAAAGGGAATACGTGGAAATTAATTAGATTGCTCCCGTTGCTTGCATACCAAGCCCATTTCCTTGGATGTATTTTAGCATTATCTACCTGTCCAGCAACTCAAAATAATCCAAACCCAGAGCCTAGATGTAAAAATAATTCATGGATTATGCAATCAAAGTCTCCCAGTAAGCTTTTTATTCAAAAATTTATTTCAATTAATTAAATTAATTTCACTATGTTTTTAAAAATTTGTTGCAAAAAGGACTGGCTAGTAGTACGCAACTAAAGGATCCGGATATTTACGTCATGTCTTTCTACTACATTGCTACAATGTCCATGGGATGTGGATTCGGTAGGAATCATAATTTATTATTATTGACTAAAATTATTAATTTTAATTTTTGTTGAATTCGTAGGTGACTTTTATCCATATAACCAAGATGAACGCATCCTTGCATTCATCATCTTTTTCTTGTGTATGCCACAGTTTCTTATGGACTTGTATAAAAATGCTAATTAATGAATTGTAACTATGATTGGCTTTTTCTATTTTTTTTATTTAAATATACTCTTTTATACAGACATCTTTTTGCGAGCTTATATTTTGGCCAGCGTTGTAGGAAGTAAACGTCACATGGATCATAAACTACTTGGGTATGAAAAAAATTAATTTTATAAAGAAATGTGTCCTTATAATAATTTAATTAATTATTTTTGACAGTTATCAAAAGCACATGAATTATTTGGTTGGATTTCTTGCTCGAGAGAGACTGGAGAGTAAGCTTACCAGTCGAATAATTAGATATTACGAGTATCAGTGGCTTCGAACTCATGGTAAGTCTTTTTAGTTTTTTGTAATTGTTTATTGGTCATTATTAATTAAATTAATTAATTATTATAGTCTACATTGTATTGTCTTAACTAGGAATCGACCCTCACATGTTATTTGCCAATCTTTTTCCATCCCTGAGAAAAGAAGTGGCCATGGATGTATTTGAAGATGCACTGCGACAACTTCCAGAACTGAAAAGAGTCCCCTCAAGTTTTCTAAGGGCCATTTGTGTCTATTTGACCCCAATTTATTTTCTTCGTCATGATATTATTGTTCAAAAAGATGACATTTGTGACAACATTTATTTCATCTCTCGTGGTCGAGTTCTTGAATGGAGAGAAAAAGGCGAAGTTCATCTTGACGTTGGAGAGTAAGTTTTTTAATATCTTATTTAATTTTTAATAATAAAATTAATAATTAATAAAAAATATTTAGCTACATTGGGGTCATGGACATGAATACAATTCGGCCGACTTACAAGTAAAGAAATATTTGATTAATGAACTAGAAGAGCCATTAGACTATTATTTTTTAAAAATAGATATACGGCTGCAGCAGTCACAAATGTCGATATTTTTGGTTTACGACGCCACGACTTTTTAAGAATCGTCGCGAATTATCCACACATTGCAAAAAGATTTTCTCGTCAAAAAGCTGATGATAAAGACGTAAGTTAAATAAATATATCATGAGAAAATGAAATTGAAATATTTTATAAAAATCTCCAGGATAAAGTAGATCGTTTTGGGTATACTGTGGAACAATTACCAAAGGAGAATCCAAATGAACTTACAACTACTCCAACTGTTCCTGAAGAAGACATTTTGAAAGACATTCATGAGAGATTTGCCACATCAGAAATGGCACGACAGTCTCTCTCTGAAATTATTGCTTTCGAGTAAAAATAGGAGCAGACTTTATTTACAATGAAAAGATTTTTGATAACCAATTTCTATTTTATTTGTAGACAAGACAAAAAAGATGAAGAATTATTTGAACGAAGTCACATTTATTCATCTTCTGTCCTACTAGACGCTAAATTATTACGATATAACTGTTTGGATGTAATTGTACGTGAGAGTTACTGAAAAGTTACATAGAAAGACTTGCCAATGTTGTTTGTCAAGTTTATTATTATTCTAGACTTTTTTTGCCGCTGTCCTTTCAACATCCCTTGCCACTTATCAATGGAGTTTTCAAGTAAAAAAATTTTTAGATGAAATTAATAATTAAAATTTAATAATGGATTACAATGGTAGGAATTTCATATTGCTGTGTTTTCTGTTGGCTATCTCATGGACGCAGTTTATATTGTGAGAATGATCCTCAGTTTTCGACTCAGTTTTTTTGATGAAGTGTCGGGAGATTTAGTGTCTGAAATATCAGAGATTAAAAATAAGTAAGTGAATCATGGCATTCTTTGTTAATTTTTTTCAAAATTCATGGGATATTTTTTTATAGATACTTGAGTGATCCAAAAGGATTTGCCCTGGATTTCATTTCGACTTTTCCATTGGAAATTTTTGTTGGCTCCATGCTTTTTAATAAGGCAGAGACGGAGAAAGAGAGAATAGAGCATATTTTATACATGAAGAAGTGGTGGGTCAATTTAAGAATTAATCGAGTTCTTCGATTAGTAAGTTGACAATATAAAATAATTAAACTAAAGACGAAACTTGAGTTTGTAATTGAACATTTGACATGTATGAAATGTAGATTCAAGTCTGGTTCTTTTTTGTGAGAAAGACAAACTCATTGAGGGGAAACTTGGTTCGAACAAAATTGGAACGATTGGCTTGTTTTACTCTTCTTTATTTTCATTTTGTAAGAAATTATTTTATACATGTAAAATAGTATCTGTAGATTTTAAAAAATGCCCAAAAAATAATTAGTTCCCTAATTGCAATTTATTTTTCAAATTCTAGTTGGCATGTTCGCTCCATGGTTTCAGTCAAATAGGAAATTTTACTCCTACTGAAAACTGTACAAAATCGGCTATTGGTAGACAACATTGGGCCTGTGATGAACCACAGAGATGGTTTCAAACAAAATGTGAGAACTTGATTATTTCATTATTTTATTTAATGTATTCTGGTTACTAATTTGTCTATTTAAATGAAGGTTCAAATGACTACAAAAAGGAAACTTATGCACCCTATGTAAGTTGAGATTTTTAATTGTACTTAAAGTAGTTTAAAAATTGAATTTTTGATAATTTTATTTCGTCTCTCAGGTCTGGTCCATGTATTTTGTTTTGAGTACTTTTACGACGACAGCATATGGAGATATTTTGCCCGTGTCTTATTTTGAGATGATCCTCATCTCTTTCATTGCCTTCTCTTCCTTGATTTGGTTTGGCTTGAGCATGTCAGATATTTTAT
Source organism: Arrhopalites spinosus (assembly GCA_034700945.1). Lineage (NCBI taxonomy): Eukaryota > Metazoa > Arthropoda > Collembola > Symphypleona > Arrhopalitidae > Arrhopalites > Arrhopalites spinosus. The sequence goes on along the minus strand of JAQIVZ010000896.1, from coordinate 29,473 downwards.
CTGGACAACAAACAACACTGGATACTTCTTATCATTTAGCTGCTGATGTTGTTATCGTAAGTTTAAATTGATTTTCATGTTGTAAAGTACACTAAATGGTTTTCTATCATTTTTAATGCAAAGAATTGTCTTCTAGAAATTGTATCAAGACTATGGAGTGTCCCAGCCAACAATCCGAAAGACAGTTAAATATTTTACTTATGCTTGGACTCAAAATGGAGGTCAGTAAATTATAAAGAAAACTCAAATCTTTTGCTATGAACGCATATAAAAGGAAAGCACTGAAGATTTTTTTTTCAGGTGTCATCGTACCCGAGTTTCTCATCAAAGCCCCAACCTGTCTCAAAATGGACATATGTACTGCTGCGTATGGACACTCATTGAATCAAGTATGAATTTCTTAATTATAAAAAAGGAATATTATAGTTTTAATTAATTTTTGATAGGGTTATCTCTTTCGAGAAATGCCACCGGAATTTCTTCGTCAAGTGACGATTCGACTTCGTCATTTTTGGGTTTTAGCTGGAGACTACGTGATTAGACAGAATGAGATTGACTCAAATTTATATTTTATACATAGAGGCTATGTAGAGTACACCAAAGAAACCATTAATGAGGATGAGAGGGCTATTGTGGATCTTGGTTACCTTGGAAGATCTTCCTTCTTTGGTGCTGTAAGTTCATCATTTTAGATTAAAGAGACGTGATTACATACGCGTTTTATTATTACTTAAATAGGTTCAGTGTCTAATTGGACCAGAGCCTCATGCCTACTCATATAAAGCCCAGGTTAATGTAGATGTGGTGAGTACATTTAAAATCTAATTGTTGTTGAGAACAAAATTTAGTCTACTATTTAAATGCTTTACTTAAATAATTTTTATAGCTTAGTTTATCACCAAATGATTTTCAAGAACTTTTTGAACTCTTTCCTCAACACAAGGCAACTTTAATGAGACGGGTGTTGGCTAAACGAAAGGCGGGCAGTTCTATGAAAGCTATTGAAGCTCAATACTCTGAAGATACTTCAAGACTCATTTCTCAATGGAATTTGAGAAAAATGATGCTCAGGGAGATGGACAGAGGGGTTTATGACAGTGACTAGTCAAAACTATAATAAATTTATTGTAGACGATTTTTTAATGTACATATTACGAAAATATTAATTAATTTTTCTAGTTTTTTTCTGTACACTTTAAATGGTTTAAAAATGGGTTAAAATTTAACGTGTCCTATGTAATAATGTATAATAGAAACAATAAATTTTGTTAGTGGTTCATAATCTAAATAAGAGTGCAAATAAATTCTTTTATTTGTAAAGCGTTTTGGATTTGGATAGCAAGGCGCTGAACTTTCCTCAAAAGACCCCTGATCAAGGCCTTGCACTGAGACACTCGCCTTCACAAAAAAGGATTTTGTAATTGAAAATAATTTTTGTTGTCATAGAATCGTCATTGTTTCCTTTGACCCTTTAATTGAAATTAGAGGAAGGAGGAAAGTTCAGCGCCTTGAGTACCCCAAGCACTGATGGAGAAGCAAGGCCGCAAGGCAAAAAAGGCCTCATTTTCGGTATCATTGCACTGAATGTGTATCAAAATTTTAAAGTGATGTAATTTAATTGCACGGTTCTAAATTCTTGTACAAATCATAATTATCAATTGATTCAAAATTTAAAATGATATTTAAATTAAAGTCATCCCTGCATCACTTTTATTGATAATATTTTACACTGTCTCAAAAACTTGAGAGTAGTGGTCCAACACTGTCTTTAGCAAATAGCAAGTAATTTTTCAAAAACAAAGTTCTATTGAAGAATATAGAACACTAATATTATTGAATATTTTATTTTAGGAGTATGGGAGAACAAAGCAGTGGAGGGTCTTCTATTCCTCCGCTGGAACAAAAACCAAGTGCACTATCAGATGGAGTTAATCCTCAAAATTATGGAGGTCAGCAGCCAATGAGTGCAACATCCAAAATGTACCACCCAACAAATTCTCAAGGTAAATTAAACAGTAAATTCCCAGTGAGTCACGAGTTATTCTCTAACGAATCTCATTATAGAACTAGATGAAGATGAAAGAAAAGCACTACAAAACACTGATCCGAACATGACGGGAGGAGCAAGTCGTAGTCAATTTGTAGATGCCAATAATCCAAATGGACAGAATACAAATGGAGTCGTCATTCAAGATTTGGATAGAGATGACATGACCCAACTTCCCTATCCAACATTAAATCCTGATGGACAAACTTCCAGTATGGCTCCACTTGTTCAAAGTGAGCCTGTTCCAGGTCAAAGCATCTCTTCTGCTCAACAACAGCAAGACAGTAATCTACCACGTAAGAAAAAAGTTTTGTAAAGTGACACAATGTACGGGAATCTTAGTTAATGTCATTAACTTAATGTCATTTTATTTTGTAGAGGTTTGCTTTGTAAGAAATCCTAATGGAGGTTACAGTCTAGTACCACAACCCGGAACTACTAATTTGACTGACAATCCACAGATGCATGGAATGGCACCGGACATGGAGGCATTGGAAATGTGTATGAGACAACAAGGACAATTTCGTCGCAATGGGGGACAAAATAGAGGCGGGTTTTCTTCTAGATTTATTGTAAATCATTTAATTATTACGACTTTTATATTTGTAAGCATTGTAATGTCTTATCTTTTTTTTATTAAATCAATTTTAGGCTTTAATGGTCAGGGTCAAATGATGCAGGGTACACCTCCTGGACAAGGATTTCAAAATCCAATGGTTCCTATTGGACAGATTGGACCTGGTGGAGGATTGATGCCTGGAGGAATGTTTGGTCAAGGTCCTGGACAACGAGGTATGGTCCAATTTCTTCCACCCCCACCATTACAAATGAATCCAGGAATGATGATGCCTCCAAATGGGATGATGATGGGCTCACCTCCTCCAGGGATTTTAAGTGGATCCAGATTACCCTGTCCACCAGGTCAAGGTGGAATAATGAATGGACCAATGGTGGATATGGATCCAATGATGATGATGGGTGGACCACAAATGAATGGTGTGCCTAATAATTTTCAAGGTTTGACATAAAATTACCAACAAATTAAAATTTGTTGTTTAATACCAGACTCAACAATTAATAGAAAATTTGAAATTTTATAGATTGCATACCACAGGCAATGGATTGTTACCTTATACAGCAGTCTGTACCACCACAGGAAAGGAATAGGCCATCAAAAATATTTGACCCACTGTCCATGCAAAATCGATGCCCACCACAAATTCCCAGATCTCAAATGATGAATATTCAATTGCCCATGATGGATGAGATGATGGTGAGACTGAAAAATATTTTTAAAATTATTCAAAATTAATTTTATATTTTTAAATTGTAGCAACAGCAATCTCAGCCTTGTCCAAACAATGAACAGCGAATTACATTGATTCGGGAAGTGTATCATTTTAAGAAAAGGTAAAGAAAAATTATTTATAGATTATTATTTAATTAGAGTTTACAAACTTTTATTTATTGTGATTTATTTTAGTCCACGGACATGTTCATCAAAGAGGCAAGTCGTAGACTGTTGTCCCAAATCCTCAATCACATCCTGTGAAAGACCACCATGGACGAATGCTTATGGCTACACTAAACCAAATTCAAATTGTGCTCGACGTTGTAAAACAATACCAAAAGAAATGGCCGAATCATTCTCTCCAATGAATAATTGTCCACTTTCTAAACCTCGACAAGACTGCTGCTGTCAAAAAAGAGTCAAATGTCCCACAGGTCAAGTATTCATTGAAAAACCAAGGGGATGTAAAGCTCCAACAACTTTAGTGAGAGAATTTGTTTTATCAGGACGACCATTAAAATCAAACAATTTTAATAATGGTAATTTAATTATTTAATTTATCCAGTAGCATGATAATTTTGTAAGTAATTTTTGAATGAAACATTGAAAATTTTATGTACAGAAAACAATTGTCAAGTGGCAGCCGTAATCACCACCGTCCCTCCAAATTGTTTATTTAAGGGTAATAATCAATTAACGAATAATATACAGACAGATTTACAAACACTATTAAGTCGGGGTAGTGTTAATGGTGGACGAGGAAGTCAGAGTCAGAATAGAGCATCTATTTCATCTGTAAATCAAAATGTCGTAGAGTCAGAAGATGAAGAGGAAGTTGAAGACAAACCTTTAAAAAAGAGAGTTAGTACCACTCCTAGCAAACATGGTAAAAGGGAAAGTGTTGAATTTGAATCCACTCGGAAAAAATCTAGCATTAAACGACATAGTAGTGGCAGTGCTGACTCCACATGAAAATCTATTAAACATTATTTTGAAAAATATTAAATAATTCATTTTTTTCTCATATGTACAACTGGCCTTTATTCAAAATTTGAGAGAGTGACATAGCAGTGCTGCAGTGGTGTAATTAGAATTACAAGTGAATTGTATCAATAACTTTCAGAAAAGTACGGAACAATAAAAGGAACGATTCTTACTTATGGTGATTTTCTAATAGAACGATTTTTGTGATGATTCTGTCCCCGTATTGTTTCTTGAGAAGCTGATTGAGATCGGGGGATGTAAATTGGACTTGGACGAATTTCTTCAGCAGACGCACTACTCCGAAATCTCGACTTCTTTTTAGGCTTTCGAGCAATCACAGGAGGATGATCTTTCATTGAAGCAGGATTTTCTACTATTGACTTTTTCTCCTCAGCAAATCGTATTTTATCCCTAATCATATAGAATAATTTGTACATGACCTTTGTTTTAAATGCATTAATGTTATCATATTTATTTTAGAATAGAATTATTAGTGTAATACGCACCATTCTTTATGAAAGTCTTCAACATCATCCACAGATTTTTCGAAATTGTCTTCGGACAAGGAAAGCATTGGAAATCGATAAATTATACAGGGCATGGTCTCATGTTCCAAAATAATCTCCATTATGAAAGGGTTCCCATCACATTGTAACATCACGTTTAGTTTAAAAATTTTGAACCAACCCCAACAATTAGCAGCAGCAGTATATTTTATGTATCGAGCACCTTCGAAAAGACAATATTTTTATGATATTTTGAAAAACGAAAGCCATATAAATACATAGTGTGTAACACTTACGCTTCTGTCCATAAGGTGTTTTAATTTTCAATGTAAAATATTGACTAGTGTCCCAACTCTTCAACGCACATATGTCTTCAACCTACAATGTCCACATTCAAAATTTTACAAAACTCAAAATAGGATATAAATGCGAAGAGTCACTGCCGAGGTTAGACTAATTAAATTTGTACTATGTATTGGCTTATGTTTACCTTTAGGAAAAATCCAACCCATTCTTCATTAGCCTCGTCAATTGTCTTTACAATATTGAGTTGCCTGTTATAAAAACAAAATAAATTCATAGAAATCACTTCAAATAGTTACTTACTTGTTGTGTCAGATGATCTGACTCAGATCTTACAGATTCAGTGGTTTGTAAAGAGTCGGGACTCGTACAGAAGTACTGGGCATGGCTTGACACCAATTGACAGAAGATTTCCAGTGAATAAGGCCTTTCAACAGAATTCTATTAATGCGTTAGAAAATATTGTTAGTGACAATGTGTTACTAAAAGTTAAGAATGAATGTAATAAATATTATTTTACCGATAACTCCTCTCTGGACTATGCTTTCCAAATAAAGAGTATGTTGGATCTGGAACCACCTGGAAATGAAAAAAAATAATTGTAATTTAGCAATACATCTCGTCAATATACAAACTAACATGTAGACAAAAAGAAAGAACAATTAACCTCCTCCATGGTGAAAGTTGATTCCTCCACATTATCAACCCCTGTCAACACTGAGGGTGGTAAAATTGACATGATATTAACTAATTATGTCTATTTTGTTGATTGATGTAAAGGCTCTCTAAAGTTATAATTTTGAATCTGTACTCAAAAACTAAACACTAATTATGAAAGTCAACTAAAAGTTGAATTGCTTTAAAAATCGACAGAATTCATTAAAAAGGTAATGTTTGTAAAATTAAATCAAAGTAGATTTCCTTGTAGGCTCCCGCAGTAGGTTTGAACAAATAAGAAAAACGACGAGCAACTAGCGTACTTAGATTTTTGGGAAGGATTATAGAAGGAAAACGTCATCATTATCTTGTATTTATTAATTAATAAGTCATTTAAAATTTATTCATAGCATAGTGTAGTCCATGTTGAGTGTGTGCAGGTATTTAGCTGTCTCTACGTAAAATTACATTGGAAATGTTGACCCCTGAACTCTCGCCGGACATTGTCCTATGGACTATTCTGGCATTTTCGTATCTAGAATACTTTTTTGAATTGTATTTGAATCTAAGACAGGTAAAATGAGTGTCTTTTATATAAACTTTTAATACTGTTGTTTTTAATTGACGAGAAAAAGATTTAAATTGATGACTCCTTTTTTTCTTGTCCAGAATAAAGTTTACCGGACAGCCAAAGAAATTCCAGATGTGTTGAAAGGAACTTTGGACAAGGCTACATTTGAAAAAGTATGCTTTGATCTTTAATATTGAATGTTGACATTGTAATGGAACGGAGAAAATTAGTTTCCGTGTAAAAGAGCTTTTCTAATAACAGGTCTTTGAATTATTTTCAAGTCTCGAGATTATGGAAAGGATAAAAATATTTTCTCCACATTTGCCGATGCCTATAGCATGGTTACATTAACGGTAAAATTTTTATTTTGAAAATACTTACTGTTGTCGTTTTTAATTTGGGTACAGCCGACTTAATTTTGTTATTTTATCTGTATTTAATAGGTAGTACTGCTATACGATGGCCTCTATAAAGGTACTTAAGAGTAATGTTGATTTTTAGATGAGACAACTCTGTATTTTTATTATTCTTCTATATATTAATGTTTGGTTTATAGCAGTTGTATTTAAAAATAAATAGGATGGGAGCTTACCGACCCAATGTTGGAAGCCATAAGAATCTGGCCCACGTAAGATATTTAATAAAATGAATATTAAAAGTAGGATGCGGTAAAATGACTGTAATTAATACATAATAATAATTTACATGTATTTATTTTGATCAATTTAGTGGCTGGGATGTTGAAATCGGACGGAGTATATGCTTTAGCATTATTGCCATGCTATTCAACACAGTTATTGGATTACCATTGTCCATCTATTCTACATTTGTTCTTGGTAAATGTGGTTTCCTATTTCAAGTGTACTTTATTTAAATACGAATTGTTGATTATAATTTAATGAATTTTGTCCAAATTCTAGAGGAAAAGCATGGCTTTAACAAGCAAACTGTTGGCTTCTACATCAAAGATTTCTTCAAAAAGATGATTGTCAGTATTGTTCTCATGTCACCATTGGTTGGTCTCATCGTCAAGATTGTTCAGGTTTGTAAAGGGAAATTTTTCCGTTTTGGATAATCGTCATTTGTAGTTTCAATAGTGTATCATTCAAAACTCATTCATTGTAATATTTAAATAAACAGGTTGGTGGATCTTACTTCTTTGTCTGGCTCTGGCTCTTCACATTTGTCGTCATAATCTTTCTCATGACAATCTATCCATTGGTCATTGCACCTCTCTTTGACAAATACACTCCATTGAAAGAAGGTCCCCTGAGAACAAGGTAATGTTTTACTCGAATCTAACACATTGTACCACATGACAGAAATTCATGCAATTAAAAAAAGTTTTTGTTTACATTTATAGGATTGAGACTCTAGCTGCTCGAATTAAATTCCCACTTACGAAATTATATGTTGTTGAAGGTTCAAAAAGATCAGCGCATTCAAATGCCTACCTCTACGGATTTTTCAACAACAAACGGATTGTCCTTTTCGACACGTTGATCAAAGGATATGTCACTGTACGTGCTTTTATTATAAACATTTATAAAGCTCTTTTTACAATTTGTTTTTTTCAAAATTAATTATTATCATTTTTTAAAAATTATTATAGGAAGAAAAAGAACCGGAAGAAGAATCACATGAGGAAGAGGAAACTCCAGAGTCCAAGAAGAAAAAAGAAGAAAAGGCAAAAGAACAGAAGGAAAAGGATGAAAAGGGTTGTAGTGATGAAGAGATTGAAGCAGTACTAGGTATAAAATCTTGCTCTATCAAATTTATCTTAAGAAATTCGTCTGATTTGCTATTAGTACATAAATAAATGTATTTGTCCAAGAATTTTACTTTATGAAACTTTTACTTGATAAATCCGTAGGACATGAGTTAGGACATTGGAAACTGAACCATGTGGTGAAGAACTTGGTCATCTCTCAAGTCAACATTCTGTTTGTTTTTGCCTTTTTTGCATTTTTCTACCAGAGCTCTATTCTATATGAAGCTTTTGGATTCCCAAAAGGACAGACACCTGTCTTCATTGGTCTCATTGTACGTTTCAAAAATTCAATGTCATATAAATGTTTTAACAGGTTTGGCTCATTAAATAAACTTTTGATTGTCCTTTTTATATAGATCATCATGCAATTCATCCTACAGATTTATAATACCGTAAGTTCATTGAAATTTTGATTTCTTTTGCAACTTGTGTAATATATTTTTTACTTTAAATAACTTTGTCTTTACAGGCAATGAGCTACGCTATGAATGTCCTCTCTCGTCTCTTTGAATTTCAAGCAGACGAATTTGCTGCCCAGGTGAGTAGAACAAAAATTCATTTGATAATCTATCCTTCTATAGTAAGAATTGTGAGTCTGAACATGCTAGATATTATTTCTGATCTAAAACAATAATTTTTTTTTGTCATAGCTGGGCTATTCAAAAGACCTGAAAGGAGCATTAGTCAAATTAAATAAGGATAATTTAGGATTTCCCATCTCAGGTATTTTCATATTCCGCAGTACTAAAAGTTCATCAAAATTTGGCATCCCGAATTAGTTATTTTTTTGATCATTAATTTTTTATCTTATCTCATATAGATTTCCTTTATTCTGCATGGCATCACAGCCATCCTACACTTCTTCAAAGACTGGAAGCCCTTAATAAAGATACGTCGAAAAAATCAAAGTAAAAAAAAGAAAGGATACATTTTTACACTTATAGTCTTATTCTAATTCCATCAAGTATTTTCTAAAAAAAGCTGTTTTTACTTTGTAAATTTCTATACTACATTTGATATTTTATTTTAATGAATTGAATCAAAATTACGAGTTAAGTGTTGACCAAGTTTTATAAATTAATATTTATTAATTTATGTTTAGTTAAATACCTTAAATTTCCCTTTTCTATGCACAATGACTTTTTGCGAATACAAGAGAGAAGAAGGCAGAGTCAAATTCAGAGTCAATTTAAGTGTTGTTGTTGACCAAAAGAGAGCATGTACACAAAAAATTATCGTACTTAATTATTCAAGTAGATAATCGTATCAAGAATAATTTAATTTTAGATTTATGAATTACAATACATATTAGATTTTACGCGATACACGACTACATTGGTCATTGTATAATTGCCATTGAGAATTATTAAGAATTAATTAATTGCTGTGAAAATTAATATGAAAATGTAGCAAATATGAATTATCTATGTAAAATAAAAACAGAGAACTGTTTCTGTTTATTTGATGATCGAAACATTATTATATGAATTTATTTATTATTTCATTTTACAAAAAAACTGTCTTTCTTGTCTTTTTTATGCTTGTGATTATACCTTAGGTTAGCATCAAAGGAATCAAATCTTGTCAGTCTCCCTTTTTCGTTCAGTTGCACAAGTACAAGTTTCAGAGTAAATGTGCAAAAGAAATGACATGAATGGACAAAGGTTTTATGAATATTATATTATTGTACGAACATAAGGCTTTTTAACATATAAATAAGACGTTGATGACACAAATGGATTGCATACATAAAACCAGTCCACATTAATGAGGAGGAAACCGGGACATCAAAATTCAACAATTATTTGCTTGTAAAAAATAACAAGCAGGTAGAAGTTTATAAAACGAAGCATCAAATCAGTCAAGCACATATTTAAATGATCACCGTACTAATGCAGTAGTAATGTTTCATCACTTGGATTCTTATAAAATATATGGTTTTCTGTCAGGAATAATTTTTAAGGCAACATACATTATCATTATCATTAATACCATATAAATACCTTCATTTTAAAATTATAGAGTAGATCAATTTCATACAAAATTGTTTTAAAAAATATATTCTATGTACAACAAAAACACTCTTTTCTCCTTTTAATGCCCTTTATCAGTAGTTGGAGAGACATAATTAGCCATGGAACGATTTTCAGAAATGCACTTATATTATTTATATTTATATATCCTTTTTTAGACAAAGTGAAGTTGCAAAAGAAAAAAATTATATAAGCTAAGCTCTATATAACATGGGCTGTTGTTTACCTAGATATGTACAATTTAAAAAAGCATTCTTAGTGGTAACAACCTAGTCTTCGTATGCCGGACAATTAATTGAAGAAGTTATACATACTTAAATTAATAATTTATATACTGCTATCGTGATAACAATGATTTTTTTTTGTTGCGTCTAATGAGACTAGTCCTTCAGAATCAGTCTGCACCTGGATTATTCGTAATAAAATTTATGTACAATTACATGGAACAATAGTTGAGGTTTGAGATGATTTCTATTGCATATATGCATCATTTGTAAGAATATAACAAAAAAAATTCCCATGAGGAGATTTGATCTAGATAAATAATTCATCATAACTTTAATTTTTTCTCTCCTCTCCATGAAACTTAGTCACTTAAACAAATAACCTCGTCATCATCATAGACACTATTACTTGGCTTGTTATTTGTAGGCTTAGAGGAAGATGGAACAGCTTTAGGTAGAAGTGGAATATGAATTCGGCTTGATGTTGATGAGACTGTTGTTGATGATGGAAGTCGAGACACCGCTGCTGGTACACTACTACGTGAACCCGCATTTACAGTTGTCGATGCTGTTGTAACTGTAGTTGTTACAGTGGATCCCACAGACGAGGATATTGGTTTTGGAAACCAACGGAGCCCTTGTGTTGTGGCAGTTGGCAAGGGTGGAGCAGTTTTTGTGGGAGCTACAGTATTATTGGACACTAGTGGTGCATTCAAGGCAGCAAGAATATTTGTATTAATTGAGGTACGGGGTGTGGCAGTGGATGATGATGATGTTCCTTGAGCTCCATTGCTAGTATCGTCGTCGTCAGAGTCGCCCAAACAAATTAATTCTATGTTATTAATTGATTGGGACACTGTCGATGTGGTGGACGGCTTTTCAGATTCATCCTTCCTTGGAACTTGAGGGCGAGATTCCTTTGAACTTGATGATGATACACAGCGTGCATTAGTATCAACTTCCATCATGTCATCATCGTCCAACAGAACAAAATCATCCTAAAATGGGTAAAACAATTTTTTTATTAAACGACCCATTTCAAAGTTGATCTTCAAACTTTCACCATTTTTAATTCTTACATCAGGTTTTGATACTTTTGCTGCTGGTCTGGAGTTCTCGACTTCTTTAGGATCCTCTGATGATTTCCAGGATCCATTTGGCATGATTTCAATATCATTTCCAGCTGTGGGAGACAAATTATTGAGAACGTCGACAAAAAATCTATGGAGCAGAATAAAAAAAATTGTTATCTTAAATTTTTACCAATTCAAACATTTTCAATTTTTTTTAAAAAATTAATTTAATTTACCCATCAACGGCTAAATTCTCATACAATATTTCCTTATGACAGACGGGACAATTCCAGACGGGTTTCTTCTCTGTCATTTGAAGGTAAAGTGAGGCATCAAAACATTGTAAGTGTGTACAGGTGGAGGCACGACAAGGTAGAGTCTTAATTTTAGTTGAAATTGTGAATATAAAAAGTCAGAAACTTGTGGAAATAATAATAGATAATTTAATATGAATGAAAAATTATGGTATTACCATTCGACACTTTCCTAAAGGACAGGTAACAGATACTTTGAGAGAAGTGAGGGCCATATCATCATCAGCTTCAGCTGTCATTTTGGAATTGACTAAAAAACAAAATTTGTTATGCAAATTACTGGTTACATGTATGTAATTATTTCAATTCAAATACTGCCAAGAAAATGACTTACTTAATTGTCTTGTTACATCAGATTTAAAGTTCCCCTTTTCAAGCATTTTCTTGAGAAGGTCATTTGAACTTAACTTTTTAACTAAACAAAGACTAGACACCCACTTTCTATCCATTATATCAGGTTGCCAAAAAACACTTATTACATTTGGTGGTCCCTATATCAGAAAAAAGAAAGAATAATTAGAATCTGTACTTGGACATCTTAAAGAAAATAAAGTAAAAAAAAAAACATTTTGGACGTACACAAGTAAAGAGATTTGGACGGAGCTTAACAAAATCAGTAATATTCAGCGGCACAGAAGGTTGTCGAGGCGCTACACCTGGATAATTACTTTGTATGACCTATAATAATTGATTATATTAATTTTTAGTAACAAATTGATATACGTAAAATATTTATGAGTCATAGAATTACTAACTGGTGGCAATGGGACAGGTTTACCATTGACCCGAATAAAAACAGAAGGAGGAAAATTGTCTTCTTGTTCAGTCTGACCACCCTGTTCATATTAAAATTGAAAAAATGACATCTCATGAATGACAGTCACATTATCAACAAAATATGTAAAAAAGTGAAAGCAACACTCACCAACAAACCGAATCTTAGTTGAATTTCATAACCATAGTCAACTTTGTTGGTTGATTTATTCAAATTAATAGAGTCAGCAATTAATGCTGCTTGTGCCACCGTCAAACCGAAATTGTACTTTGCCTGCATTCTTCGTCGATTATTATTATCCACAATTTGAACGACATTTGGAACTACGTAAACAAAACAAAGTTTATGAATGTAGTGTTCAATTTAAATCTTTAAAAAAAACAAGAAATATAAATTTAACTTTTAAATAAAACACTTACTTAAATATTGTGGCTTTAATAAAACTTCGTTAACTTCAAAGAAAGGCAATCTCTTCATCTTGACATTTTCTGCGTTTTCATTATATCTCGCAGAGTCCCAAGCTAGTGCTTTGCTTTGACTCTGTATCACCAAGTTCGAGGATGAAACATCATTAATTGTAGACACAATTGGATACCCAAACCGATAAGTATTGTAGACATTAGCCTGCATCCTTTTAACTTTTAATTTATCAAAAAATGCAACAATAACCAAAAACTTTTTTTTGAGAGAAAATATTTTTTTCAAAAAACCCCCCTCTTTTCCTCACAGCATTTACGCTCCCATTCCAAAAAAAAACTTTCATAATAGGTAACGGTCCTTTGCAATTTGCAAATAATTAATCTTGATCGTGAGTGTAATGCCAAATATGAAATTAAATGATGAATTAAAACTGCAAGGTAATGGGTTTTTTTTGTTTTTCTTAAATTTTTATTTTTTTGGAACCGCAATCGGTCCACAAACAATATTGAATTTTTCAACATCCAGTTATGTAGAATATAACTTTCTTTTTATCATCCTTCTTCTTTCCATAATGAAGAGAGAGAGAATTTTATCTTTTTTTTAAACTGCTTTGTTTTCTTCCTTTCCTTCTCTTACAATTAATTTTACATTACTGTTTTTTATATAATTTTTGTTTGTATAATAAATTCCTGCCACAGGACTTGATCTCTATAATTCATTGTTTTTTGGTATAATAATAATTTTCCACTATAATATTTTATAATAATTAATGCATTACAAATGAATTAAAATTGCATTCACAATTATGATTTTCCATATCATGTTCAATATGTTCATCAATTTATCATCATATCAATTAATTCGAATTTTGTAATGTAATTAAGGTAGTACACATTTAGTAGACATTTTGTAAGATAATCAGTGATCAGTAGATTGTGGGGAGAGAGAGGGATTTATAATAACTTTTTCAATTTTTGTAGTTATGTAATACAGCTGTCTTGACCATTTTCTCATTATTTAAATATCCAGGTCTAGTCCTTTCATTTTAACAAAACCTCCTCTACCAACATTTACCCACGACCCTTGACAATTTTAATTCAACTTTCTCCATTTTCTCCAAAGAGAAGATTTAATATACAAATTGTATCATGTTTTGTATATTATTTTTACAACTAAAAACATATTTTTAATATACATTTCACATAAATTTTTTTTGCAATGTTTCATCTCCATTTTGTCTACATCGTCTATAAAGTATTTATATTTAATATATTTGTTTTTTGGTTTATCTTACATAATTAATTAACAAAACAACAAAAAATTGTACAAATAATAAGATTCCTTATGCATTATGCGTAGTATTTTTAAGTTTCTTTTTATTTACCATTTATTTTTAGTTTTACTTAGACTTAAGACTAAAATCGCGTGCCCTATTCATTTTTTAACTCAAAAGTTTTTATGAATGAACGTATAGCTATACTATTTATGTAGTACAATAATCCTAAAATTACGCTTTCTTTTACTTGTACACATTTAAAATCTCAAAAAAGTAAACTATTTTCTTTTCTTTATTTTTGTTTTACGTACGTTTACTTAACACGACTAATTTGTTTGTTTACTATATTCTACATTTTAAATGGTAGTTTGTAAATTCATTTATTTTTATCATTAAACTTTTTTTTTGTTCCTCTTCACGTCCTCCACCCTCCCATTCCCCCCTTCGCCCATGAGTAAAATTTCTTAAAATTAAAGCAACAAAAAAAATTATTGAGGACGTGAACTTTGACATAGAAAAAAAGAGAAACAATTAAATCAAACCACATTTTTTTATTAATATTAAATTTAATTATCATCTAAAATAAGTATAAGAACACTCGGAAAGTAGGTATAATAATTAATTATTATTACAATGATGCAGAAGCATGATTATTTTTTTAAGTAATAGTATAATTAATTAGATTTAATGAGATTTTTTGAAAATTTCATTTCCATTTAGTTTTAAAAATTAAAACTCCTTAATTTTTTAATGCACTTGAAAGCATTTTACTTACAATATTTTTTTTCATCTTTTTCTTTCATAAAGATTAGTTCCATAGGCAGTTTGTAGGAGAAAATCAGTACAGAATTAAAATAAAAACAATTTTTTGTAATAGTAAAGTATTTTTTTAGTAAAAATTAAAATCCCTCATCATCATAAATTTTTCCATCATTTTTTTTAAATACAATAGAATACATTTTTTTTTCTTTTTAAAATATAAATTAAGTATTTTAACAAGCTTTCTTTTTTATTTGAAAATTAAATTTCTCAGTACAATCTATTTTGATAGTAGACTCTGTAAAGTAAAGTTTTACTTTAAAAGACAAAAAAACGAGCTTTTTTTATCAAAAAAGCTGAAAAGAAGGAGAAAAAATGAGATATTTTTTTTTTAAACTGACAAAATAAACACCAAAAAAACTAAAACCATCATTAAAAACTGGAGGCCAAAATTTTTTTTACATTTGGGACCACAAACGAACCCTCCCGCTGCCTACTAACTGAAAAATTCCCTAATTTTGTCCGTTGGGTAATTTCAGCAGTTAACCCTTTTCGTGTTCCATTCTATAATCTTAATTTAATTATAATTAATAATATAATATATATATTTTAAAAAAACTGTTAATTGACTTTGCGAAAATTATTCACCGAGACAAAAAAAATATTATTATTATTACATATTAATAAATAGCAGACTCAAAATAGTAACAATAATAATTGATAACATTGATTTTTTCATTTTTCTTTCATAATAATATTTAACTTAATATTTATGTAAAATCACTACAATATTTCCATTTAATTCATTTTACTGAATGGAAAACAGAACAAAAAAAATTCTTAGTGAGATCAAAATTAGAACATAATTAAATGTAAAAGTCATAATTTATCATCCCACTGCCTTTCCCAAATCCTTCAAATTATTTAAAAAAAGACAAAAAAAAAAAGAAAAGAAAAAATTTTTCTCTTCTTTTCTCTCATTCTGTCAATTTTCCATTCCTCTAAAAAATTTCTCCTTTTTTTCTACAAAATAATTTCAACGGTATTTTTATTACTTATGATATACACTTTTCAGTATCAGAACGGTAAAAAGTTGTTTTTTCCACTGTACTAATGTATAAAATAAATTTTTTCATCTACATATTTTAACTGTATCATTAGTTATGTAAATGCCTTAAACTATCTAGCAAACTCAAAAAAAGTTTTAATTAGTTTCATATAGTTGTAATGCAAAATACTGGCAAAAAAGAAGGAAAAAAAAACAAAAAAGAAAAAATTGTAAATTAAAATCAGAATTTTATCTACAATCCATAAACACAAGAGAAAAAAAAACCACCAACTTTCTATCATCACCCATAATGTTAACAATTTAATTCACAAATTGAAATTAATTTATAACTCTCTTTTAAATTTTAGTGTGTATATTTATGTGGTAAATATTACAGAAATCAGACAACTGTTTAAAATTATAATCATTTTATATTCAATTCCCAGCTATTTCTTTTTTTCGGTTCTTTTTTAAAATCTAGCCCAAAAAACCTATCCCTTAAATATTTTTTTCCATTTCCTATCAAGCTCCAAGATTTTCACCAAGATAAAATGTGCTCAATTGTACACGTTTTATTTTTAAAAATCCTAAAACTTCAAACTCAGCTCCATTTAATTGAATATAAGAGAGAGAGAGAGAAACTCGTGTGTTTTGTTTGAAACTGAAATAATATAGCACATAATAACAAGGGTATTATTATTACATGCAAGACTGAAGCCATTGTATTAATATCTGTTAAATTGTATAATCTGTACAGTTTTTTGCGTTTTATTACATGTAATATTTCTTTGTTTTCTATGTAAATTAATTATAATAAAAATTCTATTTATCATCATCATAATTAATATTGTATTCCCATCACGACCTCCTCTCCAAATCAATTTAAAAACAAATTAATTACTTATACTCGAAACCACAAAAAAACGCTTAAAATAAAAACATCAATATTATGATTTAAAAATTTTACATTATGTAATAGACGAGCGAAAACGGGGGCATAATATTGGACTGCTTTCTTTTTTTTAAAACAAAAATGGAATTCGACCATTTTCTCCTTTCTTCTCTCTGTAGATTAATAGGCTGCGATGCGTGAATTTCGATGCGATGGACCAACATCAGAAGAGTGACAAAATTAATTTTCTCTTTATACATTAATTTTTATATATATATATCATAATTATATCTATCTATCTGAAATACTTTTTTATGCATATCATTTTTTTCCCTTAACATTAAAATCGTGATTAGTGAATAGAATTGTTTTTTTGCACATTGATCTATATGACAGTTTATCCCATAGAGGATTTCTTTGACCCAAGCAATTTCTTTTCAAATCTGTCATTAATTAAATTGGCTCTCCTTTTTTACACTGAACTGTATAGAATTGACTTTTTGTTTTAAAACCTGTATAGTTTAAATTTAATATATAAGTGTATGTTTTTTTTGTCGTAATTTATTGGAGCGAGTTGCTGATCTTGTGTGTGTATAGTATTTAAATATTATATTGTGTGTAATTGTATAGATAGTGCCTTTCTAGTATTATTAATAGTTTAGCAGAGTGTTTGACGAATAAAACACGAATACATTGCAATTATAATAGTACTAGTAGTATAGTTCTAGATTAATATATTATAAGGAGGAGGATCAGTTGATTTTTTTATAGGATGAATCTCATGATAGTACGTACATATAGTTGAAGTGTCCTTATAGTAAAAAAGAATGAAAGGGACTTGACCGGCCTCGGAAAAGGCATTTAGACCTCCAAAAGAGTGGTATGAAGGATGTAGCGCCACAGTAAATAAACTAAGATTACTGGAGCGGCCAAGGATGACCTTTTGAAGGTTATCGGTTTTCACAGTGAAAAAAAAATTTGTCTCATGCAGGATTTTTCTTCTTGTTGCTTTTCTTTTGTTGTCGCGAATCTGGTAGTGAGAAAAAAATATTTTCAATTAGTAAGACGAAATTAAAGGATTTTTTAGCCATACAAGGTAAGTTGTAAATATTATTGTACAATCTTGATTCGGAAAAGAAATATCAAATTATACGTGATATTAATTTTTTTTTCTGCTGATTCTAGCTTGTGTGAAATGTCGGATTACTCGGATGACGAAGACTATAAGGAGTTGCCACGAAAAAAGAACAGGATAGATTTAATACCAGAATCATCTTCATCATCGTCTGAAGAAGAAGAAGAGAGGAACTATCCTAAATCTCCATTTACTGATAATTGTTTGATTGGACTAGCATTAGCTAATTTGGATGCGGAAACTGGGTCAACTCTTCAGATTCAAAATTTCATCATGTATGTTCTGTTTTATATTTCATAAATATGAAATAATTTTAGTTAACTAAATATTATTATTTTTAACTTTTGCTGTTTGTAGTCAACATTTTCCCTACTATGGTACTCTTTTTGAGACAAGTTGGAAAAACAAGCGTCAAATGATGACAGGCAATAGGGCTCATCCTTGTTTTCATCATACCGGGCGGAGGGATGAACGGAAAATTGTTTTAACACTACACAGGACGGAATTTACTGATCTCAAACGGCAGATTTTAGTCATTGCGAGGGAACAAAGAGATGAAGTTATTTTGTCGATGAAAAATCCAGGTAAGAATAAAATCTTTCGGCTGTATTTTTTAATTCTACCATGTTATTAAAAGCCATGCACAATATTTTTATTGCAATAAAAATATTATTATTATTACAGATGAATTGGATGCCCTTTTAGAAGCTGTGAATGAAGGAGAGGCAATTGAGAAGGTACAAGAGGCGGAAGAAGGAGATGATATGACAAAACCTCGGTGTTCAACACGTAACTTAATCGAGGAAGCATTTGAGGATCAAAGGGACGGGCTGACAGTTGTCGGAATATGTACTCGCATAGAGTGAACAATATTATTATTTATTATATTTATATTTATAACTTTGAATAGTAGTACTAGAGTAAAATATAAATTTTGTCAACTATTTTTACAGAAAAAAATATCCTTTTTACAAGAAGACGACAGAATCCAGTAAATTCTACAATATGGTTGGCGCAAAGCTGTATCGCATGCCATACTTTTATGTCAATGGAAAATTAGGAAACGCTAATCTACACTACATCAATGATGATTTGAAAGGATTACCAACACCTGGTAGGATTCGTCAAGTAGGATTCTTGTCAATGTTTCGTTCACCTCTAGGTCATCTTATTGCTAAATCAGAGAAGTTGGGTTTGTACGGGAATCCATCTGAAATTTCTGCTAGGTTTGTTTTTGAAGGAGAAGAGGATGATCAAGAAGAGTTTATAGTAGAGGATGAAGACGATGATGAAGAAGTCGAAGAAAATGACAAACCTATTTTTGGTGAAGTCATGAAAAGAATTGACGTTGTGTTTGACAATAAACCAGGTAATTACAATATTTTATCAAATATTTTTAAAACAAAATAAAAAGACACTTATAACAAATTTACAAGTTAATGAATTGTCATGTACAGTACGTCTGGTTTTTCTATAGGCAAGTACAAAGAATATTTGGGCTATATGTCATGTATCAAGCCATCCGAATGTCCATTTGGACCCAATTGTTTTAAATATATTTTTGGTGACAGTGCACAAAAATACCCAGTCGTTGCACAAACTGCCAATTCGGAGCATGTGTTAAGAGCCCTGAATAATCACCTAAAATTTTTAGAGAAAAGAAAACTACTTGACTTGGTTGCCAGTAACCCAGAATCTCCTCCTCAAGATCTTCTACCCAAATCTCCTCAAGGTGAAGGACCATCTGATCCACCTGAAGAATCAGAAATTCTTGTCAAGAAATCGTGCAAAGATCTGTTGGTCTTTCTGTTGCACCATAAGGTTGGTTAAATATTTTGAATAAATTATCATTCATTCTTTTACTAGTATCTATATAAAATAATAATATAATACTAAAATATTTTTGCATGGTCATTCTATTTGCAGAATCACGAGGAGTTTAGGCCGGAAAACTGTCTAGCTCTGGAGACAACTAACAAGAAAGAAATACGGAAGAAAATAAAACTCGCTCGAAGAAACATTTTTCAAGATATTTCAATGGCCAAAGGGTTAACTCCGTATTTTACTCCCCGAGCTCTGACTCAAATCGAAAGTCTATATCCAATTCTCAAATTCCGTCCAGAATATGTAAAACAACAACAATTAATGGGTCGTCTTTTCAATGTACCGCAAGAGCCAAAAAAACCATCACCTCATTCTCACGTTGTCAAAATGACACAGCAAGAAAAAGAAACTTTAATCAATACTGGTTAAATCACAGTCATTTCTACTACTGGTACTTGTATTTTGATTCAATTGTAAGTACATGCAAAAATCTGTTTATTAGTTATGGAGAAATTACAGGAAATAAATCTATGTACCTATATGTAGTTCGTATATATATTCAATCTACGTAGGGCGTAGAGTAATTCAGCCTGGACTGTAAATCAAAGTAAAAAAAATATATTTAGTTTATCTGTCCCCATTATTTTGAATTAAAATTATGAAAAATTAATTCAAATAATTCTTACTTTTGGCTTCCATTATCATTAAATTAACGTGTACCTATAATTGAAGAACACAAAAATAGACAAACAAAATTTAGATACTATTCAAAGGAACATTTCTTTTGATTATCTCCAAAATATTTTATCATTTTGTAACGTACTTTTTCAGAGTGCTTGAATTCCCTCATAACATTATCATAGTCTGCTTTCGTTACCCTCTCTGTATTTCCCCAAAATAAAACATTAATAAAATATTACAATACATTGACAGGCATTGATGAAAAAAAAAATTTTTAAATAAAATTTTTAACACTGACCTGGATAGCAACAGACAGTCTTAATATACGACTTCAAAGGACGCTCCAACAATTGATTAACCTCACCATAATCGTAGTCGTCGTGGCTGTGGACAAGTTCAAAAATAGAATATCATTCAGTATACAAATAATATGTACAATACATAATTTTACATAGAGCAGAGAATATAATTTACCGAATTCCATAAAGACATTGAATGTAATTCCAAACAGCTGTTCTAAATTTCGATGTGTCCACATGTGTACGACCACCCATTGTATAGTAGGTCATGTTCTGAGCTACCTTGAATTTCTCATCCAAGAAATTTCCAATGTCCGCATAAAGTCGATTGACCAGAGAAAATCCATGTTCTTCCCAAGAATAATCCTATAAAGAGAAAAAAAACAAATTATATTAAAATCATAGTTCACATAATCCAAACCATCATCCCCCCACAAAACTTCCATGATAGAGAAACCACAAAAGACTAATCAAGTACTATAAATAGAACGTTATTAAAAACAATGCATTAATTTAATTTTTAAAAAGTTCATCCTTTTATAATCCCTTGAACTCTAATAATAAATTTGACTACTCATCAATTTTCATTCTTTCTCACTCACTACAAATCCAACCTTCCATTCTTCACATTCTTAATTCTTCAATTCATCATCAACAACCTCCATGTGTACTACCATAGTATAAAATATATACGTATAGTGTAAAATAAAAAAAGTTAAACGATTCCATCTATATAAATCTCATACAAACCTATTTTTTTAGCTACTACACATACAATTTAGTATTTAGCTAGTAGTAGCAAAGCTAGAACTTTAGACTTGGAAGAAGCCAGCCAAAAAATCAAGTTGGGACAAGCTTACATCATAAAAATTACATCTATCTGTACATACAAGAGATAACAACCAGAAGAGAAGAGAATTTATATATTTTCAACCAACATGAACACTGATGAACATAACAACGTGTGGGCACACAGTCTTATATACACGCACACTTTCAATATCATAATAATATTCAGTAATCAACCAAGAGAGAGAGAGAGAGAGTTAGACGATAAGGGTTAAAAAAAAGAAAAAAACAATTTCAAGGTTAATATTTTCAACTGCACTTGTTGCAGCATACAACTCAATTCTACTTCCCCATTCAAGTCTTTTGTTGTTTAACTATTTATTCATAAGCAGAGAGAGAGAGAGCGAGTCAGGGAGTCTCATAATAAAATATCGTGTAATATTATACATCAAGAGGGGGAGGGGATGATACTCACAAAAATCTAAAACACAATCCACAATAACAACTCTCTACACATAACATATAAGTAGTACTCTCCAAACAAAAAAAAACTACATCGAGTTGAGCTATTAAAAAACCATAAATTAAAAACCCTACTTGTTGGTCATTTTTATGACCGTATCTCTCTCTCTCTCTTCCTTCAACAAATGTAGAGAGAGAGAGAGAGAGAGAGTAGAAAAAAGAATCAAGGATATTTGTCTCTATTTTTTAAAAAAGTATCTCAACTCTCCACAACAAAACAATTATTTTACCTTTTGTTCTAACAAAAAACCGCCATGCTCTCTCTCCCTCTAATAATTGTTATCAGTATTTAAAATTATACATTATTTTTCAAAAAATATTTAATCTAATTTAATCATTGTACTTTAGAATAAATAAAAAATGTATCAAAAATCTCTCTCTCAAAAACTTTTCCAGTCCAGATGCCACAACCTCATGAGAAAAACAAGCAAGATAAAAAATTAATATCATATGAAACATGAACACTGGAAAATTACTGTGACCCTCATTAACGTTGACAATCTCTCTCTCTGGATTTGCAAAAAAATAAAATTGTTTGCAAAAAAAAACAGGCCGACAACTTTTCATACAGAAAACAGACAGAGAGAGGGAGAGGGAGAGCATGTCAAGAGTAAAAAAGATAAGAAATATGTAGTCAAAGAGGGGAGACGAGAGAATGAGAGAGAAAAAATGTAAATACACAAAATAATAATATTAAAAGTTGAAATGAAACTGAAAATTTATTGGAGTCACCATCATCAAAACTTTCAACGAGTCAACAACAACAACGAAAAAAACAAAACGATTGAGACCACACCACCAGCCACGCCTGATTTTCTACCAATCACAATTCTATTATTTTATGTATGTATGTACTTTCATTTTATTAATTAATAATTGTCAGAGAGTCGCACATACACACAAACAGAGTGAGAGAGAGAGACTAATACGTAAAATATTATACATGGTCATTAAAACTTATGCACTCAAAAAACATTCAATGCCCCACTCAACACTCTTTACGTTTGTCTCTAAAAAACAACATTATTACAAAATGATGACTATGTAAGTTGGCTGATAAACTTTATTATATTAATTATCAAGAGCGAGACTATTTATTATGTAGAACATACATTTTCCAGAATATTCTCCTTATGACTAACTAACTAGATTTTTCTAAAATTTTACTTTTCTAAGTACAATGTGACCCAATAAATTACACTATATTGACTATTCTGTACAAACTTCTCCATGTAGATCCTGTTTCAAAAATAAATAATAAAAAAATCTATCCACTAAAAATTATTTTCCTTCTGAACTTCCCTCCACAAATAATTTTTTGTACAACTCATTATCAGGAAAATTAATTCACATAAATTACTCTCATGTCACCTCTCATCTTTCTAGACACGGAAGAGAGATTCAGAAATTAATTTCAACAAATTTTTTCTCTCTTCAGTATTTCTCGACAACTAACTTTAACTGACCATTTATAACAAAAAAAAAAAACTTTTGTATATATTCCCCATTGTCACATCCACAATCCTTGTCTCTCTTCATTCTCCAATCTTAATTTGGAAATTATTTATTACCATTCTCCATATAAAACTCATCGTCAATACAACATTAGAGAGAAGAAGAGTACAAAAAAATGAAGAGATGTAGATAACATACTCTGCTGAATACATCATCTCAAGGTTTTTCTCTTTGCTCAACTGCATTAAATAGAATTTGTCATAGAACAATTTCTACTCCCTTTATCTTTTACAATACAGTCAACTACACTACGACTATTATTTCATACAAATCTTTAACAGAACAAATACAAAATATGCTCCAACTCTAAAAAAATTTCCTATATCTTAAATATACTAAACTAGTTTCAACTTGAATTTTTAAAGATTAATCCTCTCTCTCTCATTTAATAATTAACTTTTTTTAAAATGTTAATAGAGAGAACATCTTCAGTCTCTACATAAAATAGCTGTAAATTAATATAATACAAGCACGTGTCAAATATCTGTACAAAAGTTTGATGGTGTAACTGACAAAGAGAGAGAGAATCTCTAGTTAAATTCATGAAAAGGTAATTGACACAATAAAAATAATAGTCATCATAATTACATAATTATTATGTTCAATTACTTTACGCAACCATCATCCTCTTTACCATTTAATTACTATTATCAACCTCTATCATCCATATGAAAAATTTCTACTTGAGTTTAACAAACGGTACAAAATTCTATGCAAAAAAAAATAATTGATCATCTCACTCATGACACTCTTCACTCTCGGAAATGAGAGTGATTCGTCATCATTTTTTTTGCATGATTTTAGTGACCGACTTGACTCTGATTATTTTTAATGAGAGAAAAAAATGGGTTGTAAAATCAATCCATGTCGCCATGCGGCCAATGGCTTATATATTACACATTCTTTCCTCTTTTTTTGTAAATATTCTTATTACTCAATAATCATATTTTTTTCAATAAATTTTGCATTTAAAACTATTTACACAAGATTCACCATTAGAATGATTAATTTAACTGGCACATTTAAATAAAAAAAAATTACATCCACAAATTCTAGTTCCTTCCATAACTTTGTAGTTTGTTACAGTAAGTGTGCACCTAAAACAGTGTTATGTTCATTTCCTCAAAGGTCATGATATTTATCTTATGAAGCCATTTCGCAAAAAAAACAACATTAATTATTCTAGAATTTACTTGACCAGTTTTTTTTCAAACAAATAATATTCAGTTTATCAAATCCTACAAATATTACATTGGAGGTTGGACTTATAGACTCTCTTCTGATTGGTTCAAGATATTAACAAAGAGGAAAAAAATTGGAATTAAAAGTTCAAAAGGTTACAAAAAAAGATGAATCTACTATAACCATACCACATAACAAAAATATTTAATTAAGATGACGCAAATGAGGAGAGATTGCAAGTTCAAGCATCATCGTCATGTTCAAATTAAATTAAATTCATTCTAGACCACAACTTTTGATACTATCATTAAAAATTATTGCTAGAAAACATCAAAGTAAACATAAAAGAGAGACTAACCTGAATACGAAAAGTATGAAGGTCAGAGACTTGTCCTCTCTTCGCAAAATCTTCATAGGTGAACGCTGGGTCATTAATAAAGGGTGCCACTTCGGGAGAGAGGGTATTTTGTAAATTCTCTTTATCATGACTATCATCATTATCGTATATCTTCAAAAACCGTTTTTTCCTCTCCTCCGGACTATTTTAAACAAAATAAAACAAAATAAAATAAAATAAATTAAAAAATTCAAGAAAATCCACCACCACAAAAATAAATATAAAAAAACTTACTCTTCAATGGGACTCGTTTCTGAAAGATTCTTCATGGTGGCCATAATGGTCTCAACTTCAGAGATAGAGGGTAGGATGGATTTAGAATGTTTCGGTGGTGACGAGGCAGTCCCTCCACTAGCCCCACTACACACTTGATTATGATGTGTAGCATTTTTCAATAAACCAGAGGATGTTTTAGTTGAAGATGAGGAGGTACAAGTTGGAGAGGATGATGAGGTGGAGGAGGAATTGTTGGACAGTTGAGTTGAAGAACTACCATTAGTATGATGGAGGTGATGATGAGGATTTGTAGTATGATTATTATTATTATTACTAGCAGTCGTTTTTATTTTGGTCTCCAATTCAGTCTTCTTGTCTTTCATTGATTCCTGACCTGACGAGCTCTTAGTACTAGTCACCCCCATTGTATTTGTATTTGTGGAGGATCCTGACGATGACGTTGACAATGACAATGAGTCTTCACTTGATTGACTCACACTTCCTAATAAATCAATACCCCCAGCTCCCACAACCCCTCCATTATTTCCTCCAGCGGATGACAGAAGGTTGATGAGAACGGCTGGCATTTCAGGTGACATGATTGTCTGTCCTGGACTATTACTACTACCCCCACCTCCACTACTACTACTCCCTGACCATGTATTAAAGGTTCGAGGGTCAAGGAACGAATGACCCTTGTCAAAATCTATTTCTGGTGTGATTCCGCAACCATGAATGAAAGACGACAGTGAGTGAAAATGAGCGAGGAGCACCACTGCATGAACCACCTAAAATCATAACAACAAATATCAAATTAATTACAAAATTAAAACATTAATTTAAGAATTTGTACACCATCAAATAAAAAAAAACATGTTCAAATCTTGTCTCGTTACAATTTTTATCAATCAAAAAATATAATTAAAATTCATCATGACACTAAAAATGGGCATCAAAAATCTCATCCAAAAAAAATAATCAAAAAGAACATGCCCTTGCCCTATAGTCCATCAAAATTTCTCTACTCTTTGCCAAAAAATTGACACATCTTTTTTTCTGTATCAAGTTACATTGAAAGACCCACATGTAAATTTTGTACCATGTTCTAGACTCTTTCTCAATATTTTGACAATGGACAATTCAACATGCTAAAAAAACTATTTAATATATGAAAAAGTCCATAAATGTCTCTTTTTTTTCTCCTCTTCTGCTTGTCTTCACTCCAACCTTTCATTGTCTCTGATAATGTAATTGTACATTAATGAGTTCATTGTAAAAAAGAAAAAAAGTCCAAAGACATTTCTTTTTTGGACTGACATGTTACATTTAATGTAACTCTAACTTGTTCAGTAGAAGAAGAAGAAAAAAAATCTGCATAGTTATAAATTACAGATTCAGATTAAAAGCAAAAGAAGAGAAAAAAATAATTTAAATATGTATGTAAATGTCAAACGGCCTAGAAATTTCTAACATGAAGAACATCAGACCATCTTTGTTGAATATATGCAAAGCCGACACACACAGGTATGTACACACGCGTATTCACATGAACATGGACATGAATTTTTGTAGTTCAATCACATATCATAAAATATACGTGTTCCTTTAGCTTAGCATACTAGTTGAGTCAGTAGCTTGACTATAATAATACCATATAACTTTAAAAGGTGATTATATATTCTCCCTTGTCATCAAATCATAAATTGTACAATAAAAAAAAGAGAAAAAAAAGAAACAATTCCATTCTACCTTCCTGACCTACGAGAAACTACAAAATGTCATGCCAAAATGCCCATGAGGACAAGACTATTAAATTTTCTATATTGCCAAATACTCTCTTCAACTATTTAATGTTCTCCTCCTTCTTTTTTTCAAAGATGAAAATTATACATATCATTAACCGTAGCTTGACCATCACTTTTTAAAATTGTCATATCTGCATTGAAATGGAATGAATTTTTCTTAAATGACTAAACTAGTCAGTGAACATGTTATTCAATATTTTGACATATCAGTAATTTCACAAATTACTTGAATAAAATTAACCAAAAAAATATCACACTCACCTCCGACACTGACCAACCAGCCTTTTTAGTGAGATGTAAAAAATCTTCTTTCTGTAATAATAAAAATTAAGATTGTCATTTTAAATACTCTCACATTATATCAATATTCAACAAAGACAAAAAAAATAGAGGACACAAATTTTACTGTACCTTGAGAACCCAAGGTCGATGAGCCATCATTTTCTTTAATTGAAAAAAAAAGAAACAACAAAACATTTAAAAATCAATATGTATTCATTCATCCTCCATCCTCATTGACACTTTATTTAAAATTAATCAATATTGTATTTATTAAATTACAGTATTAAAAAAATATCCTTACATTTATATGGTAGAGACTTGTGAGTTTGACTGGGGCAGCCTCAAGGCCACCATTTAACCACTGAGCGTCTCCTCCTTGGTAGAGAAATTCTCTCTTTTGTAGTTCCATCAGGTAAGAACATTGGTATCTGGAAGCGGCCTATTAAAAAACAAACAATAATTAATTAACCTAAAATCTTTCACATTAAAAATTAACCCAAAACAGCGTTCAAGTTTATAAAAAATCCTCACACAAAAAAAAATCTAAAATAATATGTGTGTCAAATAAAATATGATACACTCCAACATTATTTTTACTCTTTCATCCAGACACTAAATCCCATAGTAGAATTCAATATCATCATTTAAAACTGACCTCAATTCAATAAAATTAGACTACCGACAAATATATCAATGTCTCTTTCTCTCTACCATAAATTTATCCCTCCTACAAAATTACCAATATCAGGAATATCCCATTACACAAAAAAATATTCCTCATCAATTTCCCTACAATAAAAATAAATCCTCTGTTACTCCAAATTCACAATATTAGACAATAGTAAAAATACAGGAAGACACACACAACATGGAGAACCAGATGGACTAAAAAAACATTATAAAATTCCTCTTTTTTTTATTCAGTTACACACAGACACAAAAAAATAAATATCCCATACATAATATTGCATGCTATTGCATTCCATTCTCAAAGTAAATAAAATGAATTAACCAATAATAATCTACAATTTCATCTCTCTCTTTCTCACATGCAAAATTTAGAGTGATCTCTCTCAAAAACATGCAAGGAGAATTGCCTTGAATTTATATATTTTTTAAAAAAATTTGTACAATGACATAAGTAGATACCACATAACATGTAAATTATTTTTCAACCTCTCAACACTTATTTCCATTATTCATCAAAAAAATAGTCTCAAAACAAATAGACTTATATATTTTTTTCCCCTACTTTTTCTCACTCTACAAAACTTATTCAAGAATCCTCTTGATTTCTTTCCATGAATTGAATAATCTTTTTATTTCAATACTCCAAAAACACAATTCTGGAGATGTCAATGACCCCCTCCTCCTCTCATCTTTTGTGAATTCTCTTTTAACATATTTTCAATAACTTAAAATTCTCAATTCTTTTATGAATAAAATAACAAAAAAAAAATGCTTCCTGTCTCCTTACATAATATAAACCAAAGACAAATTCCTTTTTCTTGTTTTTTTACTAGTTCAATGCTCTATTACATATACCTACAACCTCCAAAAAACTTTTATTTTTAAAGATAATAAAATGCTAACAGCCCTCAAAAAAAAAATAATCCTAAACTTGTTTTCACTTTCTTTTTCCATGAAAGACAGAGATCGGCGTCAAACTTTCACAATAAAAAAATTGAAAACTTTTTGTTATACGTAGGGAGATCAAAAAGTAATGATTATGATTTTTTAGCTCCGTTCGTTGTAAACCGATCACTAAGATATTTT
Organism: Arrhopalites spinosus; assembly: GCA_034700945.1. Taxonomy (NCBI): domain Eukaryota; kingdom Metazoa; phylum Arthropoda; class Collembola; order Symphypleona; family Arrhopalitidae; genus Arrhopalites; species Arrhopalites spinosus. The sequence continues at coordinate 106 of JAQIVZ010000896.1, read as the reverse complement.
AGTATGTTATACTAGAACTTGTTAGGGGCCTCCATAAAAAATTTGAAGTTTTGAAAACAATTTTAAGGGTTTCAAAAAAAATAATTTCTGAAACCAAAAATGGTGC